>WOVY01009697.1:517500-575007 GCA_013436015.1 Rhipicephalus annulatus
ATTCCTAGACACGCAATATAGCACGTTCGCCCTTGATGCCAGTGTAAATCAATCATCTATTTCAGCGAATAGTTTTTTCGAGAAACATACAAGAGGCGAGGTTCACAGATGGTCAAGGTTCTTAGATGGTCCAGACATGTTAGGTCATAGAGATGCCGCATTCCTTAATTCCTTACTCTTGATGCTAACACATACTAAGGTACGCGCGTGCTCATTGTGCCGCATTTCTAAAGAATAATTATAGCACGTATGCCCTTGATGCTTGAGGGAGGAGACGACCTTCCCGTGCGAAAAGTTTTTGAAGTTACAGAAGACCAGAGCCTCTTGTTTTTACACGTTCGGTCCATGTTAAGACATAGAGGTATTATATTGCTACGGCTCTCCCTAACAAATACCAAGGACCGCACGTGAAATCAGGACACACCATTCTTAGAGATGAATTACATGAAGTTCGCCTTGAACACCAGCGGAGAAATCTCCTTTCATGGCATGCCTTAGGACCCTATGCGGAAGAAATAATCATAGAACCAGGCGACTTTTGTGACACTATCTATCTATCTATCTATCTATCTATCTATCTATCTATCTATCTATCTATCTATCTATCTATCTATCTATCTATCTATCTATCTATCTATCTATCTGCCTAAGGCAGTATGCTCTCCAGACCATATCGTTAATGGGATTTACACAAAAGGTAGTGAAGCATAACATGATTGTATGACGAAAATGAATGACTGGTTATATCATAAAATTTATGACTAACTTGTCATGAATGATACGGCTCACACGCATGGCCGTGGTGCTTCTGCGGCCGTTTTCTTAACCTGAGATCTACAAAAATCGGTGTGATGAGGCATTTCTGCATGACCAACATAAAATGTCAGGAGGTAATATGATAATCATGCCATGTACAACATGATTTGCATCTCACGCTCACGGCAAGTTCGTGGCCGTTTCACTAGTCTGATCTACACCAAATTTGGTATTGCGTAACGCGATCTGTAAGACGAACATAAATGACTAGCGGTAATTTGGAAATCATGACACGCCATGGGCAACATCACTTGTATGCCACGCTCATGGAACGCCATTTTGCACGCTTGATATAGACAAAATTTGGCATTTCGTGCAGTGGGGGTATAATAAACATAAATGACACCACGGTAATAGAAAAATCACGACATGTCATATGCAACATGACTTGCATGCCATGCTCACGGTGCACTCACGGTCGTTTCACTACCTTTATATACAAGTTTGGTGTTGCATGAAGTGACTGTACGACAAACATAATTGACAATTCGTTGCATGAAAATCATGCCATGTCATGTACAGCATGACCTGCATGCCACGCTCGGTCGGTGATGAGAGGTCAACCTCTTTATTGAATATCCTGCCATGTTTTCTACCCAGCTGCGGTAGTCTAGTGGTGAGAGCACTCGACTGCTAACCCGAAGGTTACGGGATCGAATCCCTGTAACTGCATTTTCGATGGAGGCGAGAAAGGCCCGTCTATACTTTGGTTTATGTACTCGTTAAAGAACCCCAGGTGGTCGATTTTTTCCGGAGTCCTCTACTATGACATATCATGGTTTTAGTACGTTAAACCCACGATATTGATTTGTCCTTTGGTTCTCGTGTATCTGTATCCCCACGCACTGTGTGAGGCACTGAAGCATCCACCGATGACGAGTGGGTTGGGTCCCGCTATTTCAATGGCCTTCCTAAAGATAGAAATGAGGCATTTTCGTATGTGTGCGGGATTGCTATACAAATTTAGAATAAACATGAACAGAGATGCTTTTTTCCTCGGAGGGGCAAGTTCTACGAGTATGTGCTGAATTTCTGAGATCTGGGTGTCGTGGCAGATTGCTATGAGCCCCTTACATACAAGAGTGGTTAGTATTCTATTATGCCCTCTAGTGGGGCGGGTCACCTGATGTCCCGATAGCTTATAGCTAACGCATGCATTAAAATATCTGGTTTGGCTTTGTTTCTAATGTATAGTTGCAGGATTGTTCTTTTTTTCTCATAACTCCTGCAGTTCCACTGCGAAATAATCAAGTCTCTTTTCCTGGGCATTGCTAATTTGAGTTGGCTATCGAGGAGGGTACCGGGGGAGGGGGGGAAGATAAAGGAGGCAGGCCACGTGACATTAGTTCGTACAGCCGCTGATGAATTGCCTTCAGTGTCCATCTCCAGGGTTTTAACTGAGGCACCAAAAGCGCGGGTTGAGATTAGCTTATTGGCTTCAAGTTTGTTTAATGTAATAATGATAATCGATATTGCAAGCGAGAGGGTTTTGGTGGCATCTGCCTGTTTTTAACTGTCTTTTAATTTCATACGACGTTGGATTAAGGTTTGAGGTTTAATTGTGTTGTGGTTTTGCCACTACACACCTGAGCTTTTATTTTTAGGTGGCGGTGGAGTACTCTCCTTATCTCTTCGGTTATCTGGCATTTGTTCGGGTTGCTTGTGGCCCGCAGCGGAACGTGTTTGATCGAAAGTTGTTTCTGTACAGTTTTTAAGATTGAATTTCTCTAGTAAGTTGTGATAATAATCTCTAAACTGACGGCTTTCTGTCTTCATCTCGGCAATTTTACTGAGAATATGTGCAGCCCCCCGCAGAGACCCAAGGCGCGTCCCTTTAACCGCGCCTGATCAGCTCACCGTGAATGCCGAATCACCCTGATGGCCACCTTTCGGTCTGGACCGGGATCTGGAGCGGGATAGAGTGCGGCTTCGCAGGTTCTATCCGGGAGATTAGAAGGTGCGGCCGCTTGGTGTTGTGCAGGACCCACCCCTCGATCCGGACCAAGGAATGGCCCTCGTCCAGAATTTGGACCTCCCGTGATCGGTCAGCTTAGTGGTAGGGGGGGTTGTCCTCCTCTCGTGTCTCATGCATTCGTCTGAACTATAGCGGTGTTGACTTGCGATGTATAGGGTGTCTTGAAGTTAGACTTGCTGATTTCGTTGGCCGTGGGATGATCCTTGCCGCACGGCTGTCATCTTGTTGGCCGACATTGGTGGTCCTGACCGTAGTCGGGCGTACCACAACCTGCGCATAACTTGTCATTTGGCCTCCCGCACACAGCGATGCTGTGCCCAAGTCTGTTGCACTCTTTGCTAAAGTCCATTTGTTTTCTGTTTAACGAAGATCGTGTGGGCACTCCTGTGCACAGGACGTGCGATCAGGACTCTGCAGCCGTCAAAAAGGACTATGATTTTCGTGATGTTTCGTGTGCGTTTGGCTGCGGGGGGCCTAGGGTTTCTGGCTGTAATAACTGCCGCGGTGATGTTTCGTGTGGTTGCTTCCGAGGGAACTCATCTGATTACATATTTGGCAGTGAGTTCCGTGACCTTCTAGTATGCTCCCATGCTGCCTGAGAAGTTGCTAGAAAAAGAATAAGGCGGAGAAAGAGGAGTAAAAGTAGTCGTTGAGTTCAACGTCCCAAATTCATCACATGATTATGAGAGACGCTGTAGTGGAGGGCTCCGGACATTTCGACCACCTGGGGTTCTTTGACGTGCACGTAATTCTAAGCGCACGGGCCTCAAGCATTTTGGCCTCTATCGAGAATGCAGCTGCCGCGGCCGTGATTCCATCCCGCGACCTGCGAGTCCGCAGCCGAGTGCCTTAGCCACTACAGACCACCGTGGCGGGTAGAAGAAAGAGAAAGAAAATTGAAGAAAACAAAGCAGGCCATCCAGCTTCACACATTTTTCAGGCTTTGCTGCGGCGCTGCCTCAATATTCTTTTTTATGATGTGGTCTGCATCATTATGGGACTCGGGATTTTAAATAAACTTTTTACTATTTACCGCTAATTAGTGTAAACAAAGAAGGAATATGCCGAATTCATGCCCATATTTTGTTTAACATTATTACTGCTTTCTAAGCCTCTTTCTCTGAAAATAAAAGACACGTTGGTAGAAGGTAAACAAATGCGAATGTTACTTATTGGACTACACTTATTAGAGTACTGGCACCATTTTTTTATTCACTCTGTCACAGAGCTCTCCTGTGTACTGATACACCTCAGAGCTTCTGAGAAGCTTACGAAATGTTAATAACATATTTTATTTTTGACATTACGGTCAATGTTTGCTCGACGAGCCTATACTGACATCGACATTAGCATGACGTAAGACTGCAGTAGTCTGGTGATTTCACGCAATAGGTGCGTTCAATTTGACTGCACTGTCATAACTGGTTCACGTCGTGCCACACTCGACCGTTAGTTTTGGTAGTGCAAGGTGGCACCCGCTGATCTGACCCATTCCTTTAAAACGAGTGCAGGCATCGAGCACGGCCAGTTCAGACAAATCCCTGCACTGAGTTTGGAGGTTGCGCAGCATGAGTACAAGCAATGACGCTGCTGCAGCCATGGTAGCAGACGAATTATATGTATTCTTGTAAGCGGTGTTCCCACAAGGTTGACCCCGATAATGAATGAAGACGGCAACCGCGTTGCTGTAGGAGTTATGTGACTTCGTCGGCTTTTTGATAGCCTCATGTCTGCCGCCTATGCATCATATGGCATTTTTAGGCCCCAAGCCATCGTTTTTTGTTGGGAAACCGACTTTTCTGCATTCCTGCTCAGCTGTCTGGCTGCAGGCAATCACTCTTACGCTCACGCTGCTGAGAAAATCTATAGTTCGCTCGACGCAACGGTGTATGGTTGAGACGGCAGTGTCGAAGAGGTCGGTCAAAGGGTACATACTGCGCTGTCCACTCAAGAAGCACAAAACCACCAGACAAGTCCTTTCAGCATTGTCAATTGGTCGCCCTATTGCCACCGCGACAATTTTTGTCTTACAGTTAGGAAAAAATCAAGGTACTCACTCACGCTTGAGATTCTGTTGCGTTGAAACCTTGCCAATTTGGGCATAACAACTTCGAAGACATCGTAGAACTCTCATCACTTCTATAAAACCTTTCACGATGGCTGCAAATGTTGCGCGAAATACATGGCTTTTTTTGATGAAATTGGCCAGCTTGCGCACCAACGCTTTCAAGCACACGCAAGCACACGACGAACAAGTCAGAAACAAGGCGCCACCGACACGCTATACCGGTGGTACACTGGCTGCACTGGCTGCACTGGCTGCCCTGGCTGCACTTCGGCAACAAACGCAACGCGCTGCTCCCAAAAGCAAATAAACAGAGGAGGCTTTCCAGTCACTTCAATTGCTAGGGCACGGAAAGTGTAATCTACGTTAAAAAGCACCTGACGCGACAGGACAAGCAGCTCCTTGGCACAGCCGTAGAGAGGAAAAAAAGTTTCTACACAGAAATTCCACTATAATGGAGGAAAATGCCATCCGGATAACAAGCACCGTTGATCTAGATCTTAGTAGGTAAATTATTGGGGGGGGGGGATGAAAGAGAAAAACATGACTTTTTTGGGGAAAAGTTTTTCTGAGTTCAGCATGCCAACTCATGAAACAAGAATGTCAGTGATAAAGGATGCCTCCTCTACCATACTACATCAAACTATACGATGTATTGGAACAAGCATGAAGCGTTTGTTGTTTTTTCCAAGTTCCCTTTACGCGGACGTAGATGCAGCATTGTTTACAGAGAGATGGCCGTGTAATACTGACATCTAACACTGACATTTTTCCCTAATTATCATGTAGCACGCCTGGATCACACAGGAGGAGGTTGAGGGTTGGCTACCTTCAGCTTCTACATCGGTTTCAAATGCTTCATGGTCTGTATGTGAGTAATGATGGCATAGAGTCCCTATAGCAAGAGAAATAAATACCGGGTGATTCCACGAGAGATCTACATGGGTCGAAAGGTTGCTGTTTTATATTTGATTGTTTATTTTATATTTTGTGCACATAAAACCTTGTGCCCGAAAGTGAACTTTGATTTTTTATTAACTGCATAGTTAGGGAGGAAAAAAATATGGTGTTATTTTGTGCAGAGGGACCAATTTCGTCCCTTGTCATTTTCGAAAGTTAACGACGATGTAAAAACAGAAATATTAGCTTGATGGAAGCGTTGTTTTCTAGTAAATGTACGCGTAATGAACAGTGAAGCAGCATTGTTTGAAGTTTGTATGCTGAAAAAAAAAGGGTTCTTGTACCGTTATCAGCCGGAATCTCATCAGTGTGAATGTAGTTCCACTGCTCTCGCGTCGTTGTTTTGCGAATGCGATTCACCCTATTTGCCACGTACGCGTAGAACCTCCTTTTTTCGTTGCATATGTAGCCTAATACGACCTTGCTGTTGATGTAGAACTTCAGCATGTCTACTTGCCGATTCAGTTCCCGCTGAATTAGTTCAGCCAATTCGACTGCGACTACCGCTCCACGGAGTTCCAATCTCAGAATGGTAAGTTCAGCTAGGTGAGAAAACTTTACCTTCCCCATCAGGAATCCGACGTGGTATTTTCCTGTCTTGTAGGTTACCTTTAGGTATGTCACCGCTGCGACTGCTTCTGTTGATGTATCGCAGAACATGTGGATCTCCTTGCACTCAGCTTCTGAGACCGATATCGGTGCACAAGGTCATATGATTTGAAGACTCTAGGGCTTGAATAGAGCTTTTCTAGTCTTCCCATTCTTGTGCTCTGTGAAGTGGTAATGGTGGGTTCTTGTCATATCTGTCAGCAGTGATCTCGTGTAGAAAGGATTTGGCTCGTGCAGTCACTGAAGCAACGAATCCTAATGGGTCATACAAGTCGTTGACACTTGCGAGAACACCAGGACACGTACATGGTTTCTCCTCAGGTGGAGTTGGGAAAAGGAACGTGTTCTTCGCGCATATTCTACAGTAGCCCTAGGCTAAATTGCGCAGGCAATGTGTCTTTGGTGAAGTCAATATCCCGGAGATCTGCCGCGTGGTCTTGAACGGAAAAAGCTTGAAGTACATTCTCGTTATTTGAGACAATTTTATGAGGCCACATGTTCACTGTTTCAAGCAATTGCTGCGATTTCTGCAGTAGCTCGATTGTGTCTTCCTCTCTGGGAACGGACTTCATTGCGTCATCCTCCACAAACTTCGCTTCCTTCTCTCCGAACACACATGAGCCCTCTCGGGCTGTGCGTCGAAGCCCATACATGGCTTAGACTGGGGACGAGCTATTTTTAAAGACATGCACATTCATTCTGCATTCCACTATATCTTCTGATATGTCGTTCTTGCGCCACGAGAACCTGAGTAAATCACGTTGATCTTCTAGGACCAAGAGAGTTTAGTACGTATGCTCTATGACCGCCATCAATGAAACCTGTTCCTTTCTGAAACCTATTATCACTCCAATGAGGCTTTTGGTGAAGTCTGCTCCCGTCAGGAGGACATTGTTCAACGAACCTCCCTTGTTCTCCACGCTAGAGTCAAACACAACCGTGATCTTCCCAGGCTTCTGTGGGTGGTAGAAACTGAAGATCGGCAAATACCAGCACTCCGTCCAGTCAGCAAGTGGTGAAACCACCTCCGCGTAGTCCTTCGAGAATAAATCCTTCATGAAAGACACCAAATGTTCTATCATTTCGGAGTTCTTGTACAACGCGCGACACAGACCCCGAAGTCGAGACAAAGCATGCTGTCAATTCGGGAGGTGGCCCCTCGGCTTGCGGAATGGAAGAGGACCTGCCCAGCTTTTCAAGCGATCTATAACAAACTCTTTATCCATGATCTCAAGGAACATTCTATCCTCGATGGACAGCGCAAGTTTGTTGTCTTACTTGGTTGTTCAAAACAGCGTTTGGGCAAAGTTGTCTCTGACTTCGGTTAGAGGTAGGGCACTTGATCCAGACAATCGTTCACCTTGAGGCTGAATAACTTCCCTCTTCTTTACAGTGAAGTGAGATTCACAAGGCTCTAGGATGGATGGTTGACCATTACTCAACACATGAGTCTTCACAACACTTGCAGTGGTTGGCCTCCATGCACGGCCAATGCAAATGTTCCCAGCAATCACCAAACCGAGGTCATCTTTTTGAGCGAACGGAGCATTCCGTGGCCCGTTGTGTATATCGCGCACCTTGTGGGATGCAATAACGTTCCGACTAAGAAGAAGCCATATCTGTGCTCGAGGATCCACAGGAGGGATATAGGCTACTATAGGGCGCAGGTGTGGGTAACATTCACCAGCCTGAGGAGCCGGTATTTCGTTTCTATTGTCAGAAATGTCGTTGCACTCCAGCAATGGCGGAAGCTCAAGGCTGATTTATTCTGCAACACCCCGCACTGAGAGTCCTCCGGCCTGTCTTGCGCTGACTTCAGTAGTTCCTGCGCACGTTGTCAAAGTGTAGTTGGTTGGAGACTCTTCTAGACGGAAGACGTCCAGTAGCTCAGATCCGACCAGTGACCGATTGCTTTGTTCGTCCAAAATGACATAGACATTGACCGTTTTGAGTGGCTGAGACTTGTGATTTACCCTCACAAGGCGAATCATTGCACATGACTTGCCCTCATCCCCCCTTTTGCATACCCCAGTACGCGTGGTGGTGACGTTCCCTGAAGATTCTTGAGGATCAGCTTCTTCCGCAGCTCCGGCTGAATCCCGGGTGCGTGTATCCGAGGGATGAAGCTCTGTGGAGTGCTTAGCAGGGCAACATATCCGGCAGTTCAAAGAGATATCGCATTGCTTTGAAATGTGCCTTGACGACCTGCAGCAACGGAAGCAAATGTCATGAGTTTTGAAGAAATTCTTTCTTTCGTCAAAGCTTTTGTTGGCGAAAGCATGGCAACGCTTGAAGAAATAGGGTTTTTTGTGGAACGGACACTACCTGTTCAAGCCCCGTGATTCCTTAGCTCTGTGGACGACCGACGGCACCGTATCCGCCTTTTCTGTTGTGACATCTGGTTTGATTTTTCTAGTTATTACACTAGCTCTGTCGCAGGAGTTAATCAGGACCGGTTTTCCTTTTTTCGCGCGGTGATCCGGGAAGGCGTCGTTCGTAGGTAAAAGGCAGCTGGGGTCATTCCTCACCTCAGCCTCGTCCTTCACGAACTTCGAGAAGAAAGAAAATGGCGGAAGCGCCGCGTTGTTCTCTTTCTTGTACGTTGAGCTTGCGATCATCCATTTCTCCTGAAGGCCTGGTGGGAGCTTTGAAACGATGTTGTTCACGCCTCGCGCAGTGTCGAAGTGTTTTATCCCTGCCAAATAGGGATCCGGTTTCACTGCCTCCAGTTCAAGTAGCAAGTCACCCAGTTCTCGAAGCCTCACATTGTCTCTTCCCGAGAACCTTGGGGATGTCTCTAAGCGTTTAATCAGCCTGTCCTTCACGACTTACCGAAGGTGTCGTTTAATCTCTTCCAAACAGCCTTCAGCCCTGTTTTGAAGTCGTGTATGGAGACTGACTTTAGCCCATTGGCTTGAACTGATGACTCTGGGCCTAACCAAGCAATGAGTAAGTCGAGTTCTTCTTGAGCGGAAAGTTCTGGCAACGCGTTGTTGCTTCAAATGATAGTTTTCATGCTCGAAAGTTACCCTGAGAGTCATCAAATTTAGTGAGGCTCGTAGAAAGTAGATCCCTTCGACTTAAGAACTTCAGTATTCCCGTCAGCTCGGAACTTGCGTTACGTGAGGCCGGAGCGTTCATGGAGAACTGGTCACCCTGCTGGACCGTCTTGTGTTCATGAATGGCATGGTCATTCCATTTCCTCTTGAAGTCGTCAGGGAGACCGATGTCTGCCGTATGAAGCTCATAATGTCGGTGTATTGGTGGGTGCGTGGGCTCTCGGCTCTGTGCGTAATATGCAGTGCGTTGCTCGGGATTTAGAACCGGCAGTGTGTTCAAGCTCTCCCCGCCATCTTGCGCCACGGCCGCCTCGAGAGCACCATGCAGCGTGCGCCTCAGCCGCAGCTGCTTCCTTTTCATAAAAAAGAATGTCAAGCTCGGCCTCGACCTTCGCCCTCTCTGGCTTCATAGCTGCCTCCTTGCGACTGAAGGAGCCCTCGTTTTGGCAGCCTCTGCTTCCGCACGAGCTTGTACGCCAGCCAGGCTATAGTTGATGAACCGGTAAGCCGTGATGATGAAGAGGACGTGGACGGGAATGAAAAGATGTGCATCGATGGTGTCTCGTCTCTGACGCATAAATCTTGACTCTGCTTTTTCAGGCTGTTCGTGACAAGAATGCTACACTCCTCTTCAATTTGTCTTCGTTGTTCTAGCTCTTATTGGCTCTCGGGGCAGTTCATCTTATCCAAGAAGGCTTCGTACCTGGCAAATACATCCTTGTACTGCTCGAAACTATTGCGCAGCGTATTCTTGGCCGTCTGAAACTCTTTCTTATTCGTGCCGGAAAGTTCCCGCATACCGCCCTCCACTTTCTTCCATGCTGCGCCTAGCTCTCTGCAGTATGTTTCACGACTGGCCTCGTAGTTCTCTTTGGCCCTTAATGAAAGAGGAGCCACTCGCCGCGGTCGAGTGCCAGTCTCAGTGTTTATAACATCACCGGCGCCTGCTGCCTCAGGCGTTGGTGTCGTGTTCATGTTGGGCCGACTGTTCATACAGCGTGCTCTGCTTGCTCAACGCGCGTGCTTGAAAGCGCGTTCTTCCCGGGGATGGTAATGTGAGCCCACCTTGCGTTGCTTGTGCGTCGGGAGCCTGGACGTCTGTTGCGTGCACCGTGCTTCCTGATGGCGATTGTCGTGGACAAGTAGTGAAATCCCTTGCCGTTGTGACGAATCCCCCAGCTGGCGAGCGTCGCGTAGGCGTCCGGTAGGCTTGGTTGACGTCCGCAAGGTTGCGTAAGCGTTCGGAGCGTAGAAGTCTTGCCTTTTGTGCGATGGCATCCGAAGCGTGAGCCTTGCCTTTTACTATTCAGGCCTGGAAGGCAGCGTTCAGCGTAGTCGTAGCACACTCGCGATCTTGGTGGATAACGACATGGCTTCAATCAAACTTTGTTTAATTTAGTACAAAAGTTACAGTAATCAGATTACACTTTTTAATGCGTTACATATTTTGGTTACATAATTGGATTACATGGTCCTGAGCGCGAAAGGCAGTGGAGTGCGACCAGCCGCTGCACTCAGCTTATCTCAGCTCAAGATTATCTTGGCACACCCTGGTGACGTAGCTGCCCAGTGTTGCGAGACGATGATCCGCGTTGATCCAAATGACGGCGAAAGAATCGGTTTCATTTTGGAACCCAGGGCAGCGCGTGAGCAGCACACATATCATAGGGTTTAAACTATCGGAAACGGTAAAAAACCTGTAGTTTTAAAGGAACATAATTTAGTAAAGTCTAGCAAAGCACGAAACCTCACTCTCCCACCTAAAAGCGGCAAGCTTGGGAGTGATAAAGCCGACATCTGAAATGATGGTGCATAGAAGAACATATGGCTGAAGAATATCAAGATGCTCTATGCAAATGAAGATTACCTAGAGACCATTTGTTACTTTAGGATTGTTTTAGTGCATATTTTTGCCACGCGTTGCAGGCCCATCTTTTTGGTGCGTTAGGTCAACCTCACCTAACGATACAAATTATGGTCGTGTTCTGTTAGTGTCAAGCACTGCTGTAAGTCATCTGGAAAAATGCAGCGTTTTGAGTACTCCATGGCTGTTCAATGAATTCCTCAGCTTAAGCAGGGATATGGGAGAGGCTCATTCGAAGTGTTCATGTACTATCTTATATGGTCCTATGCTGGTGTTAGAGCATTTTAATTCATCACGTTGTCTGCAAATACGTACGGATTGCTTTAGAGTGAGTCCTGTATTGCTCATCCGGCATAAAAGCTGAGCGAAGCGCACCTGAAATGTACCCTTACAGAAATTTATTCCTCACAGTGCTAAATCTGCTTCTTCTCTGTAAGTATAGTCCTATTCAAATGACTCAGAAGTTCAACCCTACTTTTTTAGCTCGATTTCTCATGCGTTTACCACCTAAGTGCATGCTCGAAAAGCTAAAAGTTCCACCGGTAATATTGTTGCTGCAAATAAAATAATGCAATATCTTTTTAATATTCATCATATGTGAGGAACGTTTTGTGAAATATAATGAAAAATTGAAGATGGCTTTTTTTAAATATTGATTTTTCAATGGACTTTACTGTCGACAAATTTGAAAGTTTGAGGTCATTTACAAAATTATTCGTTTGAGGTACAGCGACGGTAAATACTGGCAATAGTGTAAACATTATGTTGTAATAAAGGTCACCAAAGTAGGAAAACTAGCTAGTTTAGCTTAGGAGAAAAAGAAATCTCAAATCAAGCAACTTTTGAAAAATGTCACTTGTTCAGACATTTTTCAGAAACACTTTCTTTTCAGCATACAAACTTCAAACAATGCTGCTTCACTCTTCATTACGCGTGCATAAATTAGAAAAAAAATCACTTTTACCACGCTCATATATGTGTTTTTATATCGTCGTTAACTTTCGAAAATGTCAAGGGACGGAACTGGTCCCTTTGTATGAAATAAGTTCAATATTTTTTTTCCTCCTAAACTATTCAGCTAATAAAAAAACAAAGTTCACTTTCAGACTACTGTGTGGTATGTGCACAAAATATAAAATAAAAATCAAATCTAAAATATCAACTTTCCGACGTGTTAATCTCTCATGGAATCGCCCTAGTTCTTTGCTTGCTGGAGTATATAGACCCCCAACTGGATGCAAGCGGCATTTTCTTAGTCACCTGGAACAACTCTTGAATTGTTCCAGTGAGATTAAAGAGCTGTATTTTATCATGGGTGATGTTGATATCAATATTATCAGTAAATACATGCATGCACTTGATTTGAAAAATCTCATAGAATCATACGGATGTGAAAATGCCATTATAGATGCTACCTGTATTACCTACACTAACTCCACATCACTTGACGTCTGTATAACACGCCTATTGAATATTTAGTTGCGATTACAGCACAGTCATACTGTGCTCAGACCTAAGTGACCACCTACTTGTCTGCATTCCTGCACAAAACATGCTTCATAAATATAAATAACCGAATTTCGCACGGTGTAGATGTGTCAATGACAAATCACTGCTTCAATTGCTGAGTTCACTGAACATGCCAACTGGTCACCTGTGTATGTACAAAACGTTGGCTACAGCGACATTCCTTGTTCGACGATTTCTCAAAGCGTCAGTGAATCAACAGGATGTATTTATTTCACAGTATTAGAAACAAATGCCCACAAGCTTTCTAACTGGCTATATGCATTTCTATGAACAGGAAGGAGCTTATAATTGCTTCGCATCATTTCAAGTGCATACCAAAAGTAAAGGACGAACGAACTCTAGCCGAATCAACGCGATTTCAATCCTTTCATGAAACACTTTCTGACCAGCAGGTAGGCTCTCGCCATCACAAATTAGTCTAGCAATAGAACGCTTATGCCAGTGCAATCAGGATTGCAGAGAACTTGGTTTACTCATGCACTCTTGCAAAATTAATAACTGCCTAAATAATGGACCCAAATACTTGTGCTCACCTGTGGTCACTAGAAAACCTCGAAGACCTTCGCGGAACTGCAAATCTCTAGGCTAACGCACTGCAAAGCCGCGCAAAACATGTGATGCCCCGATTTAGCCATCTTCGCCTAATCAGTGGCTGACCTGATTCACCAGGCCTCCTGCGGCTTCCGTTCACTGCATGCACGCTACATCAAACGTCTTACCTTCACCGTATTCATACTTGTCACGCTAACCGAGTGAGACAGCCGAGCGCGATCCAACATGTTGATTGATTGATATGTGGAGTTTAACGTTCCAAAACCACCATATGATTATGAGAGACGCCGTAGTGGAGGGCTCCGGAAATTTCCACCACCTGGGGTTCTTTAACTTGCACCCGAATCTGAGCACACGGGCCTACAACGTTTCCGCCTCCATCGAAAATGCAGCCACCACTGCCGGGATTTGATCCCGCGACCTGCGGGTCAGCAGCCGAGTACCTTATAGCCACTAGACCACCGTGACGGGGCTCACGATATCTCATTGCAAAAGCTGAGAGGACGCTGATATCGCACCCTCCTCCCGAGATCGGCTTACCATCAGTGGTAAGCGCTATATATAAAATGTATAAAATGGCTCACCGTTATGGCGACGAAGGGCGTGCGCTTTCGTGGATAACGCCTATAGCGCTGGAATGCGAGATGCTATCCGCTCGATTCCGGGGGTGGGATATCTTTCTGAATAACTTTTTATTGATGAATCTTAATATATATATATATATATATATATATATATATATATATATATATATATATATATATATATATATATATATATATATATATATATATATATATATATATATATAATTCAGGGCTTGTTTTTTCTTGTTAGACACTATATTAGAAGAAGGGTAGACAGGTGGGCTAGTTGGTACAAATTCATAATGGAATCATCGGAAGCGCGAACCAACGGGACACAAGAGAAGAGACAAACAAGCGCAGTAGGAAATTATATACCAGAAAGATGAGAAAGGGAAAAACTAGAGAGAAGGTTCTACCATTATCAGGTGTCGTCCAGAAACGAGATTTCACAGTCTAACAGTGATATAGACGGTGAACTAACACAACTATCAATATTCTTTTTAATAAAAAAAGGCTTCCGCCATCTCTCTAGTTTTTGTGTCATGATGGCTGTATAAGACAAATGTGCGCAAAAATTCAGGTACGCAGCCACACTTTTTGCAATGGGCGGACAAATGTAAACCCGGGGCTGAATTCAGCGCATTGTGGTGTTCTCGCAGGCGAACATTCAAGCAGCGCCCAGTCTGCCCAATGGAGAACCTGCCGCAAGACAGTGAAATACAATAAACGGCATTAGATCGAAAATTGGCGAAAGAATTGATATGCTTGACACAACAACCTTTTTTTCACAAGACCTGCGCTTGTTTGTCTCTTCTCTTGTGTCCCGTTGGTTTGCGCTTCCAATTATTTCATTATAGACACTATATTATTGAGATCTAACAGACAATAATGCAAGAAAAGTATAGGGGAAGTTACTATGCCTTATTTTATTCTAAATGTGAAGAAACAAAAGTAGATGAAAAGATAACTTGACGTGGGCAGGAACCAAACCTGTTACCTTCAAATAACGCGTTCGATGCTTTACCAACTGAGCTACCACGGCGGATATCCCTAGTATCCATTTTACTGGGTGTATATGTGAATTAAACGTGGCCGTGTTACTCGGCGCCACCAGCGGCCTTGGCGGCAAATCTAGAACACTCTTTATCAGCCTGTTTGGCACCACGTATCACGTGAATTTTTTGAGGGTCTCGTTCCGGCAGACTTGGTGCTTGAGGTATATTATACGAAGGATTATTTGTCAGGTGTCTGCTCGCAATAAGTTCACGTGCTACGTGACGCTATACAGGCTGATGAAGAGGCAGCGCCACACCCACAGTGTTATTGTCTGTTGGATTTCATTAGTGTATATATATATATATATATATATATATATATATATATATATATATATATATATATATATATATATATATATATATATATATATATATATATATATATATATATATATAATGAAGTCTTGGTTTGGAAGACCTTTATTAGGCCCGAAGAACCGGCAGCCGACAGCTGAGATGAACAAACCAAGATGATGATGCTACGTGACAACGATGAGGATGCATGAGCAACACACGATAATGATGATAATGTACAGATGAAGAGGATTGGTATACTAAATGCCCACACTAATTCCCCCCACGTGAAAGCGGCCAGCCTGGCCGCGGCAAGTCAAGGGGACAAAGAACGTCGCATGAAGGGCTTCATACGGGAGACATGGACGGCCTCAGTAGTTCGATAACGGCGATCTGCTGGGGCTACAAGTGACGTCACGTGATAATTCACTGGTGAAGTTTATTCAAGAACTGTGTACGGCCCAATAAACCGTGGCTGGAATTTGTCGCACTGCCCCGCCGCGGTGGTCTAGTGGCTAAGGTGCTCGGCTGCTGACCCGCAGGTCGCGGGTTCGATTCCCGGCTGCGGCGGCTGCATTTCCGATGGAGGCGGAAATGTTGTAGGTTCGTGTGCTCAGATTTGGGCGCACGTTAAAGAACCCCAGGTGGTCAAAATTTCCGGAGCCCTCCACTACGGCGTCTCTCATAATCATATAGTGGTTTTGGGACGTTAAACCCCACAAATCAATCAATCGAATTTGTCGCACAAACCAGGTGTGCGAATAGGCGTCAAAAGGAGCACTTCGTCTCCAGGTTGAAATGATACAGCACGATGTGATTCATCATAAACCAGCTTTCTGTCTTGCTGTCGGGCTTCAGTGTTTATACGAGCACGTTGGCGGCTCTCTGCGAGCCGCAAAACGCATTCCTCCGAAGAGGATGGAGATGAATCCGCATGGCAGGTAAAAAAAGAGACGTCCAGGAAAGAAGTAGGGGAGCGTCCATAAACTAGGTAAAATGGTGAGTAGCCGGTTGTCCGCTGAATAGCCGTATTGTAGGCGAAAGTGACGAATGGTAGGACTACATCCCAGTTCTTGTGGTCTGGTTGAATGTAGGCGGCGATCATGTCAGCAAGAGTGTGGTGGAATCGCTCAGTGAGGCCGTTAGTTTGGGGATGATAACTAGGGGCAGTCTTGTGAGTTGTACCTGAGGCGCGAAGAAGTTCGTTCACTAGTTGTTAAAGGAAGGCCCTTCCACGGTCACTGAGCAATACACGTGGAGCACCATGACGCAGTATAATGGCTCGGAGGATGAAATCGGCAATTTCAGAAGCTGAACCGGTAGTGACGGATGCCGTCTCGGCGTAGCACGTCAAATGGTCAACGGCTGTTACTATCCATCGGTTTCCAGCAGCACTGACGGGAAGGGGGCCATAAAGATTGATGCCTACAACTTCGAATGGTGTGGCTGGGCACAGAAGAGGCTGTAGTGTACCGGCTGGAGCAGATGTAGGTAGTTTTTTACATTGACAGGTAGTGCAGGACCCAACGTACCGAGCTACACTAGTGGTAATACCTTGCCAATAAAACGGACTTCGAAGGCGATCGTAGGTTTTGTGGTAACCAAGGTGACCAGCCGTCGGATGGTCATGAAGTGCTCTGAGGACTTCGGACCGAAGCGATCGGGGTAGAACGGGAACCCAGCGCTGACCCTCAGGATGGTAAATTTTGCGGTACAGCACCGAGCTGTCCAGCTTAAACTGCGAGAGTTGGCGACGGAGCCTCGCATTAGGTGGACGGGAACTGCCAGGGAGGTAGCCTATAATACGTCGACAGTATGGGTCAGCCAGCTGTCGAGAAGAAAAATCGTGCGGGTCGTCCGAAGGCAGCTGGTCCATAGAGGCGAGAGAGGAAACCGCCGTAGACGTGGACTCCGAGGGTGTGTTGTGCAAAGTGATGGCGGAAACGCTGAGGGGAGCTGCTGGTAGTGGGCAGCGAGAGAGAGCATCGGCGTCGCTATGCTTTCTGCCACACTTGTATACGATGTCAAAATCATACTCTTGTAGGCGTAGAATCCAGCAGCCGAGGCGTCCCGACAAGTTCTTGAGTGTCGAAAGCCAACATAAAGCATGGTGGTCGGTCACAATTGTGAAATGGCGGCCGTGAAGATAGGGACGAAATTTCTGCACTGACCAAACGATGGCGAGGCACTCCTTCTCGGTGATCGTGTAGTTCCTCTCGGCTGCGGAGAGGATGCGGCTGGCGTACGCAACGACTCGCTCTCGCGAAGAGTTGTCGCGCTGGAGGAGCACGGCTCCTAAACCGTGGCCGCTAGCGTCTGTATGGAGGCCGCTAGCGTCAGCTGTCGGTGCACCATCGTGAAAATGAGAAAGTACAGGATCGGTCGTGAGGGCACTCTTCAACCTGTCGAAAGCCAATTCACATTCTTGAGACCACTGACCACTTCCCCGGCACCTCCACCACGTATGAAGTCTTGGTTTGGAAGACCTTTATTAGGCCCGAAGAACCGGCAGCCGACAGCTGAGATGAACAAACCAAGATGGTGATGCTACGTGACAACGATGAGGATGCATGAGCAACACATGATAATGATGATAATGTACAGATGAAGAGGATTGGTATGCTAAATGCCCACTATATATATATATATATATATATATATATATATATATATATATATATATATATATATATATATATATATATATATATATATATATATATATATATATATATATATATATATATAGCATGACTGTGACGAAAACGGCAAATAAATATCAGATGACAGTGTCCGCATAATTGTCGCGATAAAAACAAAATATATTACGTTTTGACCGATTAATAGGCGGATCAATAGTAAGGTAACCATTTCGTTCCACGACCAGCGACTCGAATAAGTCAGCACACAAATATACCTCAGTGTCTCGTTTCACGAGCACTTATCATGAACACCTCACGTAAATAATTTCATGACAGATCTAGGTGGTTCATTAGGATGCTTGAGAAAGATCACTTTTCGCGTATGGGTGGCCAGGAAGTATAGCTACAGGAAGCGGCCATCATTTCCGGTACACAGCTAACATGTATACTATATACGTGTTAAATAAAGGCTTGAAAACGCGATAGCAAAGCTCCTGCTTTTGAAATTCTACCCTGTTTCTATAACGTGGCGGTGCGTCCCACTGCTCAATCATCGTATATTGTGTATTCGTTAAAGGTTTCACATGTCCCGCTTTTCTTAACGAAGCGCCATTTAGTTGGCTACAAAACCGCGTTCACAAAAGCCTCGGAAACGAGAAATGTCTGTCTACTTACTAAAGTAGCTGATTTATAAGAAGTCGGTCATTTATAAGTCACTGTTTTTTTAAGATTCCGGACTCCGGAAAACACGCCGCCAGACCCGGCAGTAATTGGTGCATGCATTTGATATATGCGACGGAGCCACAACATAACGCCGCGAGTAAAAGCGAAATTCGATGGAAACCCGCACTCTTTTGTTGAAAAGTCCTATAGAATTTCCGGTTCGCAGCCTCAACTAAAGCGGTTATTTATCTTTTTATCAAGGACGGCGTCCCGCTCAAAGGCTTGTCCAAACATCGTCGTTTTACGGCCTACTTTCAGGGAACTGTTGCACACTGACCGTGTTTACCGAATAAAGAAAAAAAAAGCCCGTGAAGCAAGCTGTACTCAGACCTCACGATATAACTTTCTGAAAGCTTCATCAGGAAAAGGATACCTTGACGAATAGTGTGCTGCAAATCATGTCTTCGAGCTGTCCGAGACAAGCAGTACTATTGCAAGGGCGAGCCGGCCAATGGGCACTCTCTCATCAGGAGTTACAAAAGAACTTGATATGTGTCACATTTTCGCACAGTGGCTGTTTAGTCCTTTGCCCCTCGAACGCTCGTTGTGATGTACTAATTGGTTAATGAATGGACGAGATTGTACCATAGTATGTGTAGAATACTTGCTTTGCATAATGTCTCTTTCGCTAACAAAGAAAAATGCACCAACGAAAAGGCAGGCGAAATAAAATAGGGCCACTCGCAACCGTAGGTCAGGAAACCCACTCATGAGTCGACTAACTCAAACTCACTCAACTCAGACGGAGCCGTGAGTCTTAGTGAGTCAGGCTGAGTTATATTTCGGTGAGTTCTAGTCAGTCCGAGTGAGTCCGGTTGAGGAAAACTTTGGTTAGTCTGAGCCCGAGTGCGCCCTAAGTGCGACATGTACTTTTTTTAACGAATCTAAGTGAGCTCTACACTTTTTTAACTGATCTATGGTTCAATTTGCTCAACTTCAGCATTTCTATCAGCTTTGCGTATAAGCTCACATAAATACGCATGCTGATTCACACATACTTCGAAGCACCAGCCTTCATGCTCCCACTAAATATTTATTGACCACAGGTTTGAGCTACGAAGGAAAAAGGGTACTGCCATAATCCCCACCCCGAACCACGGAAACTCCTGCAGGTGACGCGACGCGGATGGAGACCAAAAGAGCAGCGCTGCCATAGACCACGGCCTGGGGACGGCCACGTTATGGTGGCACCAACTAGTTTGGATTGAGCAAACCAGTTGCGGAAAATCGTCCATACATGGTTCCGACTCTCTAACGCCATACATATGACAAGCTCCACCCTCTCCCCTTCTCTTTTCTCAGTACCCCCCTTCACTTCCATTTCCCGCAGACGTGGTTCGGACCAACATTTATAGAATCAATTCAGTTTTGCAGCTCCCAATGGACACGACGGCCAATGCAAGAGCTAGCGGCGCCGCTGTTCCATCTTGCATTGTGAGTCAGGCGTCGTCTGCTACAACATCCATGTGCCATGATCGCCGTCCGAGCTTCCTACAGCCGTGACAGCTGAGATTCCGACATTTAAAGTGTTTTCAATAACCTAGATTGCTTCAAAAAGCAAACATTTCGCAAGCCGTGCTCCATAAGCATCATAGTATAATTAAACGTGATCTATATAATGGTACAATCTAACGCACCTGGTTGCCCTTTCGCAAAAATATTCAATTACCATCAACCTCTGTGGGGCCGCCACGGTGGAACAATGGTTACAGTGTTTGACTGATGATCCGAAGGTTGCATGATCGATCCCGACTCCGGTGGTTGCATTTTCTACGGAAACGAAAATGATACTGGCTTATGTACTTATATTTGTCATCCTCATATGTGGGCTTTAACGTCCCAAAACCACCATCTGATTATGAGATACGCCGTATAGTGGAGGGCTCCAGAAATTTTGACCACCTGGGGTTCGTTAACGTGCACCCAAATCTAAGCACACGGACCTACAGAATTCGCGCCTCCATCGAAAGTGCAGCCGGGACAGCCAAGATTCGATTCCGCGACTTGAGGATCAGCAGCCGAGTATACCTTAGCCACTCAACCACCACGATGCGGCATATTTGTCATCCTGAATTAGTCATAAAACAGAGGAACATTGTCATTTTTCGAGCGCATTAATTCGAACTTTTTAAGAAAGGCGCACAACCCGAGCTACGGTCAATGAAGGTACCTGGTTTTTATTCCCTAAGCTCGGATAGGCGGCATGCACCTAAGTTAGTTCCCATCTTCACGATTCCGGTGGGATAGGGGTTCAGACTCTCAGGATATTTTTTTGTAAGACCCCAGCCCTGATTTGGGGCAGTGAGTGATGTGCGGTGTTTCTTTCGCAACCACTCGTGAAACGCGCGTTTGAAGATAGCATTCTTCAGCCTTTTCCCTTTTCCACGCGCTAATTCAAAAGAACTGCGTCCCAAGCGATGATGCTTCGTAAGAATCACCAATGGAGTACTGAGAAAGAAAGGACGGAGAAGCATGCAACGCGTCCTAAACGGAAGTTGTCGCGCATCTTAGCTGTCTGTGGCAGGTGCTCGTTTCCGCGATTTGCATAGGCAACGGTGCGTTGCCGTAGCCGATCCCGGAGGCCACGGCAAGTGAAGCAAAATGGAACAGCATGCAGCGCCATCAGTTCACGTGTCTGTCGCGTGTGCCGGCTCGCGAGCGGAGCCGCGCAACAAAATTGGTTTTATACTACGTTGGTTGTGCAATTGTTAATCATTGTAGATGTCGTCCTGAATATTAAGCCAAGCAAGTCTTTTACCACATCCGACAACTGCTGCCTCCATAGAGAACGGGGGCCAAGAGCTCCTAAAGCTGCCTAGAGCCGCTTTTTTCTTGGCTCCTGCCATTGTGTAAGAAGTTTTAGAATGGAAATAAAAAATGAATGAATGAGCGAAATGAATGAATGAATTAATGAATTTAATGAATGACTGAATGAGCCTAGAGCAGAATTCGAGAAATAATTGTAAAATGCAGGTCACGTGCTGCGCTGCAATGCTCGTCCCACGTGTTCTCAGGAGCATCCATCACCGATCGGCAGCGTTTACCGACAACGTTGAAGATGTGTTGCCGAGTAGCTTTAAGAGATGCAAGGCTTGAAGTTGTCTAATCGGACGTTTCTCAAATCGCGACCACTATCTGGTTGGAGCTTTTACCCTGCTTTGTTTCTTAAGAAGTTAACAGAAATGCCTAATTAGGCAACTATTAAGAAAGCAAATAATACTCTGACTCACTGCGATTAGTGACCGCTAAAGGGCCAGTAAACACCTATGCTCCGACATTTTTTACACTCCCGAACAAGCTCACTAATTCTTACCGTAGACCACGGCGATCACATTTTGTAAATACTGCAGCACTGCGGGCAGCGCAGACCCTCCCATACAAACAAACAAAAAAACAATTCCCGCACTTCTGTTATACGCTTGTCCAATCCTTTCCGTACACGAAAACAAAGTTGTTTCTCCCTCTTTTTTTTTCCTATACGCGCGGTGACGAAATTTTGCCCATAGGCTATACGCACAATTCAGCTTGTCGATTGGGCATTTTCCCGAGAGTTACTGTATATGCTACCTAAAGGTAGCTTATATAGTAACTCTAATTTTCACTAGAAAACAACGCTTACCCGCAGGGGCGCCTGCGCAAGTAGGCGTTGGATGTGTAGCGACACCACGGACCCGAGCTAACGGGGGAGTTTGGGCTCCCTCCCACGCCTAGCCGTGCGTGGCTTTGCCGTGTCCTGTGAAAAGGGGATCCTGGGGGTTGAGCCAATGCTGGGTGATTGGACCTTTAAGGCCCCCCGGCAGAGGCAATACACCCCTTTGGCCCCCGGCTTCATGTAGACGGCACCCCTGGGCTGACCCATCCAGGGGAAATCGGCAGTCGCCTTTTCCTATCTCTCTCTTCCTACATCTTAGTCTTTTCTCGTCTTTAAATCTATCATGTCTTCTTCTCTCTTCCATTTACTTCCAATTTTTCCTGGCGGCAAGGGTTAACCTTGTGTATGTGCTCTGTCTTGGGCACAATATATTTGGTTATAGCGGCTGTGTACAGCTGACGTTGACATGTCTCATATAAATTTAAGACTTGTCACGTCCCGGTGTTGGGCTCCATGGTGGGCGGCTGGCATGGCTGCCGAACTCATATTTAGTTTATGGCTTTTTCTTCTCTCCCTTCATTGCAAGATCGTCCTCTCTCGAAGAGAGGGCGCACCGAAGACTTTTGCAATTATTTAAGCAAACCGAAAGAAACCTTTCCCCGCTACCATGTAATTCACTGTGAAACTGCTGAAAAGAACGCCAGAACTATTCCGCCTTTCGTTGTTTCCAAATGCCTCACCACTACACTTGGACCAGGTTACCAGGCTACAAGAATGGCCAGTGGGGATCTCCTCCTCGAGGTAAAAAGTCAGAGCCAGTATGAAAATCTCTCAAAACTAGAATCGTTTGGAAACATTCCTATCTCAATTACACCACACCGCTCACTCAACACTTCCCGAGGCGTTGTATCTGATCAAGACTTGCTTGGCCTGACTGAAGGTGAGCTCCTCGAGGGCTGGAAGAACCAGCAAGTGACACAAGTACAAAGAATCAAAATTAGGCGTGATAAGAAGGAAATCCCAACAAAACACATAATTGTGACGTTTTGCACCAGTACCCTGCCTGAACATCTCGAAACAGGATACTTGAAGTTGAATGTGAGACCCTACATTCCCAACCCACGACGTTGCTTCAAATTCCAGCGTTTTGGTCACGGCTCTCAGGGTTGCCGCGGCCAACTCACCTGCGGAAAGTGTGCCACCACAGGACATGCCACAGACGAGTGTAAGGTGGAGGATGGGGCCCACTAGGCAAACTGCGATGGTGCCCATGCCGCATACTCCCGAACCTGTTCAACATGGAAAAAGGAAAAAGAAATTGTTACAATCAAAATCACACAAAACATTACTTTCCGAGAAGCCCGTCAACAAGTATCTGGTCTTTTCACAAACAAACCATCGTTCGCCGATGTAGTGCAACAGGGGGCAGCACTACAACGGCCTGCGGCAACTGCCCATGCCAGGCACAGTGTGCCCAGGCGGTTGCCAATGCCCCCACCCACGGTGGGAACAGCAAAGGCTGCCCTGCCACTCGTCCCCACGGCGACACCCACGGCCGCTGCAAGCTCTTGCAGCAGCCAGGGTATCCCAACAGCAAAGGAGGTCCCTTCGACCTCTAGCCCAAGAGGACCGAAGGTTTTGCCCCCCGAGGTGAAGGAGACCCCAGGGTCGGCCGATATGAAGGCCTCGTCTCACCAGGCGAGGCCCCAAGCCCAAAACATCAGCTCGCAAATGCGGGCACGCAGTGCCTCTGAAGAGGCAATGGACACCATGGTACCCCTGGTGCCGAAAGATCGGCGTAGCTCCCTGGAGCGCGCCAAAAGAAATAAAAAGCCAATAACGGGTCCCGGCGACGGCCCTGTTTTTTTAGTTTTAATGTTTAGCTTAAAAAGCAGACACACCCATCTTTCTTTACACACAGCACTACGTTACCTCCAATATAGCAACACAAATAATACACTGGAACGTCAGAGGACTGCTTAGAAACCTCGATGATGTTCAAGAGCTCTTTTGCAAACATTCGCCGAAAGTGCTGTGTGTACAGGAAACCCATTTAAAATCTAAAAACACGAATTTTTTGAGTCGGTATGTTCTCTTCCGAAACGACAGAGATGATGCTGCGGCGTCATCCGGCGGTGTAGCCATTATTGTTAATCAAAAAGTAGCATGCACACATTTACCACTACAAACAGCACTAGAGCCAGTGGCTGTTCAAGCAGTTCTTTTCAACAAGCTCGTCACCATCTGCTCTCTGTACATACCGCCACACCACCGTCTTGGAAACGAGAATTCGAGTCCTTAATACATCAACTACCCGAACCTTATCTGGTCCTTGGTGACCTGAATGCTCATAGCAGTCTATGGGGTGATTCTCGCTGCGATGCACGAGGTCGTCTCATTGAACAGTTCCTTTTTTCCTCCGGTGCCTGTCTGTTGAATAGGAAAGAGGCAACATATTACAACCTTGCCAACAAAACCTACTCTTCGATAGATCTCAGCATCGCATCTCCTTCACTTGTACCATTACTCCAATGGAAAGTTCTAAATAATCCCTACGGAAGTGACCATTTTCCTGTCGTTTTAAGTACACAAACATCATACGAATGTCCTCCATGAGTTCCCAAGTGGCTTATACACAAAGCCGACTGGGAACAGTTTCATAACAATGCTGAGTTATGTTGGACTGACATATGTGGGTCTAAGGAAAGGACTTAAAGACGCCGAGGAACGTCAAACCAAAACTGAAGAAGACGAGCGGAGGGCAGAAGACGAGCGGACGGGGCCGTTCAGCAGGCCCCGTCCTTGGACCTTGTACAGGCCGACAGACTCGACCTCGAACAGACACACCGGAGCTCGACCTGGCCGACACGTACGGGTCCCACGTCCGGCTCAGGAACGCTGCCAGGAACTCGTCCTCTCGAGCGGCGCACCGCTTCGCCTGCCTTCGTGGCCTCAACCCTCGAGCTTTTTTCCCCACGTTCCTTCTTCTTGGCCAGGGCACCGCCAGGTACCCTCGGTTGCACACTGCAGCTCATGAGCTTGCGGCCCACGTCCGAGTCCGGCGCGTCGCTCGGTACGGCTCGGCACCGCTCGGCGATCCCCGATTCAGCCAGAACTCCCCTGGCACCTGGATCCTCGGCCACCCTGAACCTCGCCCGGCTCCGTGGTCCTCCGTACACACGCTGGCGTCTCGCCCGGCAGAACGTCTCGCTCGTCCCTTGCCGATGTGCGACGCTCTGGTGACACCAGCGCTTGATGGCATGGGTGCGGCTACGGAGCACTCAACCCGCATAGGAGACGCGATGCTCCATGCGGGGAATGGCCAGCCCGTCCAGCGAACAGCTTGCGTCGAGACGCGATGCTCGGCGCAACCGTGACCATTATCCAGGCCACGTACATTGCTGTGCCGAACGTCTGACCACGGAGACGCCTCGCCGAGATCCGCGATGCCCTCGGCAAGGAAGAGAACTGCATCTCGGGGCCAGGCCGCGCCCCTAGATGCAGTACTCGTGCCGGCAACGCCACCCCAGCTGGTAGTTGGACGGCAGTAGCGTGGACGGCCGCGTTCCCTGGCCGGAACCTGGATCGCCTGCGTCCGACGCTTCGGCCCGCTGTCTCCCGTCTGCCGCTGCTCCGGCTCGTCCCCAGCCACAAAGCCTACTGCCACGTAATGGTCGCACGTGGCCCAATCGTGGCACGCCACCTCTATGGGCCACTACTGGTCATCAGCTGATTGGCGCACAGTTGCCTCGTAATCGCACGTGCCTTCTTCTTCTCCTTCTTCATTTCTTGTTGTCGTCTTCGTGCCACCTGCCCTCCGCTCGTCTTCTTCAGTTTTGGTTTGACATTCCTCGGCGTCTTTAAGTCCTTTCCTTACAGTGGGCTAAGCATAGATGACGCTGTGCAGTACTTCACAGCTCTCCTTATTAACGCAGCAGCCAAATGCATCCCACAAACATCTGGACAGCCCGGCAAGCGACACGTCCCATGGTGGAACACTGAGTGTCATAATGCGCGAAAGAAGCAAAATAAAGCATGGAGGTTGCTTCGGAACTCACTGACAGCCAAAAATCTTGACACCTTCACGAAAATAAAGTTTCGAGGCAGGAGAACGCGTCGGCAGGCCAGAAGAGAAAGCTGGCAGAAGTTTTTCTCAGGGATCAATTCACACACACAGGAGGCTAAAGTGTGGAGCATGGTTGGTAGGATAGCAGGAAAACAAGTACACACACTTCTTTCTACTCGTAAACACTCAGGGTGATACCTTGGAAGATCAGGCAAACTTCCTCGGTGCACACTTCGAACGGGTGTCCAGCCCGTCCCACTATACTGACACTTTCCAAAAATACAGAACAAGAATAGAAAAGCACAAACTCGAACACAACTGCACTAGAAACGAGGCATATAACCAAGCTTTCAGTGTAGCTGAGCTTCGAACATCTCTAAACTCCTTCAGTACTTCTGCCCCAGGTTCTGACCGTGGGATGTATGAAATGTTAAAAAACCTACCAATCGAAACGCGAAAAACCTTACTTTGTTTGTACAATGCTATTTGGTTTTCTGGCACTATCCCTACCTTTTGGAAAGAGGCTATTCTCATTTCCCATTCCCATTTATTATTCCCATTTCGAAAGAGGGCAAGGACCCTTCTTTAGCTTCGAGTTATAGGCCTATTGCACTTACAAGCTGCTTCTGCAAAGTCTTCGAAAAAATGATAAACTGCCGACTTGTACATTTCCTTGAAACAAACAATTTGCTAGACCCATTTCAGTGCGGGTTTCGAGAGAGTAGATCCACCACAGACCACCTTGTTCGTATCGAGGCACAGATCAGAGACGCTTTCGTCCATAAACAATATTTTCTCTCTGTGTTTCCTGATATCGAAAAGGCTTATGATACAACATGGCGCCTTGGAATTCTAAGAGACCTGTCCCACCTTGGCGTGCGCGGTAGAATGTTTTCCATAATCGAGAGTTACTTGTCCAATCGGACATTCCGTGTCCGTGTGGGCAGTGTTCTTTCCCAAACATTTGTCCAGGAAACAGGCGTGCCGCAAGGTGGTGTACTTAGTTGTACACTTTTTATTAACAAAATGAATTCCTTGCGCCTGTCCATCCCCCGCAATATGTTCTATTGTACATATGTCGACGACGTTCAGCTTGGCTTCAAGTCATCCAACTTGGCAATGTGTGAGCGGAAGGTTCAGCTGGGTTTAAACAAGGTCTCCAAATGGGCAGATGAAAACGAATTTCGACTTAACCCACAAAAAAGCACGTGTGTCTTGTTCTCTCGAAAGAGAGGCATGCACTCGGAACCTGACATTCGACTGAACGGGCAACGTCTGTCTGTCAAAGCCGAGCATAAATTTTTAGGCTTAATCTTGGACAACAAGTTGACCTTCGTGCCGCACATCAAGTATTTAAAAACAAAATGTTTAAAAGCCATGAATGTTATAAAAGTGTTGTCACGTACAACTTGGGGTAGTGATAGGCAATGCCTCATGAATCTGTATCGAAGCCTTATTCGCACCCGCTTAGATTATGGGGCCGTTGTTTATCAGTCTGCTACTCAAAGTGCCTTGAAGATGCTGGACCCCGTGCACCATTTGGGCATCCGCTTTTCCACGGGTGTTTTTCGCACCAGCCCTGTAGAAAGCCTTTACGTTGAGTCAAATGAATGGTCGCTTCATCTACAGAGAACTTACATGTCCTTTGTATATTTTCTTAAGGTGAAAGCAGACAAGAAGCACCCCTCATACTCTACTATTAATGATCTGTCGAGCTCCATTCTGTTTCAAAACAGGCCTTCGATGAGGCAGCCCTTCTCAGTTCGCCTGAAGGGTCTAGCTGAAGAAACTGGAGTGTCACTTGAACACAGTTTAATGGCTCCTGTAGCATACCCGCCACCGTGGCAGTGGCAGACTAAAGTCTGCGATGTGTCTTTCCGAGAAGTTACAAAACATGCACCTATTGCCCATATCCAAACATACTTTCTGGAACTTCAACACAAATACACACGTCCTGAGTTCTTTACAGATGCCTCCAAGTCTAACTCCTCTGTGTCCTACGCTGCTGTCGGTCCATCCTTTTCGGATGCTGGCCCTCTACATCCAGGCACAAGTATCTTCATAGCGGAAGCTTACGCGATACTTGTGGCAGCCAAACACATCAAACAATTGCAAATACAAAAAGCAGTAATTTATACAGACTCCCTCAGTGTGCTAACGGCTCTGCACAGTCTTAAAAACAAAAAAACCCTGTCCTCGTCTCACTTTACATGCATTTTATGCACACTCTACACACTCAACCAACATGTTGTAGTGTGCTGGGTGCCAGGGCACCGTGAGATTCAAGGCAACGTGATGGCGGATCAGCTTGTTGCATCCGTTCACGAAATCAGTGCCACTACACCCATATCGATCCCGCCCCTTGATCTTAAGCCGTCTCTCAAACAAAAGCTCAGGGACTGCTGGCAGAGCAAGTGGGATAAACACACACAAAACAAGCTACACGTTATCAAGCCACACCTTGGCCATTGGCCACCAGTATCAAAATCACGTGTAACAGAGGTAACACTAACAAGACTCAGGATAGGACACACATACACAACACACACACACACATCTTTTGTCCGGTGGCGATCCACCATTGTGTGACAAATGAGGTGAAGCATTAACAGTCCTTCACATGTTAATTCAGTGCAAACACTTAGAAACTCTAAGAAAAGAGCATTTTCCATTACCCTACCGACAACATATACCTTTACACCCTGCAATGTTCGTTGGTAGGGAACCGCTTTTTAGTCATAAATTATTGTTAGCGTTTTTAAAAGAAATTCATAATTTTCACATCATATACCCGGGCATTTCGTAGCACGACCTCTCCAGAGAGGTTTTTGCTGCGGTGGCTACACAGGAAAGCACTTGCCTCACGGCCCTTGGATGCAAGGGTATGAACGAGTGAGGTACTCGTGCTAATGCCATACATATCCACCATCGTTTTTCATTATACCAACTTTTGTCACCTATTCACACCACACACACCTTTCACGGCATGGTCATGATTTTATTACTTGTATGATTTTACCCGCCTTACTGCGAGGAATTTTATGGCCTTTATACAACCGCTAATCACAATCATTGTCCACATCCCTTGTCCCATGAACTGGCGCGCTTTGGCCATCAAATGGCCCTTGCGCCAAAAAACACCATATATCATCAAAACAGCGCCTGGCTGCGGTGGTGATGCAGTTGTGGCCACGCAGTCAACATTTTCATTTTCCTGTGCTGGCCTCTACCGTTTCGTAGAGCCCGATACCACGGGGACAAGCGGTATTGCCAGAATGAAAGCATCCGTGATAAACCTCCGTATTCACAAACGCTCCTCGACTCGACTTTCACCCATCACGTGACAGAGGGGAGCACTGCGCCGCTGCTCGGCTGAAAATGACGCTGTGTTACTCAAGAATAGCAGCAAATTGTCACTGACATGCAGGGACTTGCCCTGCCTAGAGATGGCGCTCCCATCGGCTTTCTCGAGTGAAGATGGAGCGTTGAGTGAAGGGGCGTTCTAGAATACGAGCAAAAGAGGCGTGCGTCTTGCTACCTTGCCGCTAGGACAGGTGCGTACCTCACCAGTGCATCGTACTCCCCGCACCCGCTTCTTCCCCGTGCCGCTACGACACATGCGCGCGTGGGGGAAGCCTTGCTTGGTTCTTGGAAGCGTGTCGATGACGTATCGCTGACGGTGTGTGCTACGTTGACGAAGTGGGCATAGTCGTGACAAAAAGGCTACCGTACCCATTTCCAGTGTAAAAAAAAAAGTTGTGGGAAGGACGCGCGAGAAACCAAAACCAGCCAAAGTGGGTCACTCTAAATCGGGCAACTTCCTTTTTACAGCGTTTATTATCAAAGTTCTTGAAGCAGCATGTTCACATTGTAAAGTGCGAAGTCATTTCTACATTAGAAATTTTTGACCCCGGGGTTGATTACTAGCCCTTTGATGTATTCCGTCGCATCGTCAAGATTGCCAATTTCCGATCGAACCCAAAACCAGCGCCTTGTACAGCGCAACGAAACGGAAAGAGCACTGCTGTACGCCGTTTTGAAATGTTCAGTGTTGGCGACGTCCGGAGCACCGCGGTTGTCGTGCATGCTGCTGTGGACGTTTATTTTTAAAAGAAAAAAAAACGAGGAGGACGGGGGGGGGGGATCGCTTATCAAACACAAATATGGATCAGTGAACAAGAAGTAACTCCCTGATGGTAAGTTGGGAATATTGTACTGCATTGCGACGACAATAGCGGAAAATGAAGTAAAAAACTTGAGAACGATGTTTTACGAGCTGTTCTAGACTCTATGGTCTGTGCAACTCTTAATGCTTGTTTCCTATAGCGCAGAAACCTTAAAATAAAAAAAAACATCATGCAAGCATCCAACTCAACCAATCTTTGGCTGCAGTGAAATAATTTTGAATTCTTTTTAGTCAGGGTGAAATTTGCAGAAAAGTTTCAAAGACCAGATCGCGTAAGGAATTTGGCAGATGCTGGCTCCAGTCCTGCAATTTTTCTTCAACTAACTCATCTTCTAACTGCGTCCACTCAAAACTCGCTGTGACGGACCCACGCGCTTATATCAGTTTCAGTTTATTTACTTTCATGTACACAGTTTATTTTTGAGGGTACAGAAGGAAGTCTCAGAGCACTTGACTGAAGGGGGACCTTCTGTCAGAAAATGTGTGAAATATGTACAAGTAAAATGCAGCAGTGTTAACAACGTAAAATAAGTTATACGAATAAATACAATATAAACCAGATATAGTCAAACTTAAACAATGGTAAGTACAACAAAAACGCTGCTTAGGACGTTATAAATAACGAAGAAAAAGCCCGAAAACATTGACTAAATGAACAAGGGAACGATAAAGGGGACAAAGAAACGAGGGTGATTTAATTAGTGTTTAGGCCGATGGGTCAGTGATTAGCTACCTACGAAAAAGCTCGTCAGCAGTTCAACAGCGGCTAGCTATGGCCCCTGCGACCGGTGCGCTCTTTTCGCTATGGCCATGTGGCTGCCACGTGCGCCAGCGCTCTCTCATGCGCCGTCCCGACCCCGGAAGGGGGAGAGTCAACAAACAACGCGCACGTCGATGACCCGACCTAGACGGCGCTGGCATAGACGACGCAGAAAGCGAAGGCCGAGAAAAGCGATCACAAGAAAGAGGAAGGGGGGGGGGGGGGACCGGCATCTTCGTACATGCCGGTGAGAAGCGGCACCTTTCATGGGAACATGCGCACGCCAAAAGATCGACGTTGACTTGTCGGCAGACGGTGTCACCATTGTGTTAGTGCATTGAGAATATAGTCATCATCCTCATGATCTCTATTAGCCTGGTTCAGTACACTGCAATGATGTCCAGTTTACTCTATTCTGTGCGAGCTGATTCCAATTTGTCCCCGCAAACTTCTTCAATTTCGTCACTGCACCCAACTTTCTGCTTTATTCCCCGACTGCGTTTCCCATCCCTGGGTAACCATTCTGTTGCTCTTACTGTCCTCTGGTCGTCTGTTACACGCAGTAGGGGGCCAGCCCAGGTCCGTTTATTTTGCTTGGTGTCAACTATATAGGATATCTGCTACCCATGTTGCTTCCCTGACCCACTCTGCTATTCTCTAAGTGTTACCGTATCATTTTCCATTCCATCGCACGCTGCGTGGTCCTCAGCTTTTTCTCTAGTTGCTTTGTTGTCCTTCTTGTTTCAGCCCCATACGCTAGCACTGGAAGTGCGCAGTTATTGCATACTTTTTGGTTTAACGACAGTGGCATACATTTCCGAACATTATTTGAGAGTCCGGTTATTGGGGATTATATAGCAGAATGTGGAATCAAGTTTGTTTCAACTTGATCGAATTGCAAAGAAATGTAAGCAGAAAGTCGAAAATGTGGCGTAGCTGTTTCGCATGGGCAATTCAATTCGACAGGAAAGGCTTATGAATTCACCTTTGAATTTTCTCTGGAGAAGACACAATGAGTTCACGGTGCGGTTTGCTTTGAATTCACGAAAGTGTAATACAATGTCGAAAGGAGTATATGCACCGTGAATGTCTTCGAGCCTTCCCCGCCATGCTTGAGTGCAAGGCCAGCATCATTCCTCCGCGAAGACACCAAATGAGAAAGCAAAGAGGGCGCATCCACTGTTACACTCGATTTGGAGAAAGAGCTGTATATCTGACATATGCTTGCTGTCGATCCTTATTGGTGTGACGTGCCGGCTCCAGTCGCGAAAGCTGCAACAGCACTGCAAACGTTTTCAGAAGGGATGTCATCATACTGGGCGAGAAAGTCACACTCGTTCCTTGGCGCTTCGGTTTTGGTTGCGCCAGTGAGCTTATAGACGGATTTAATGACTGCGCGAAAATCACCGGTGGTCACTTTTTGCAGATGTCGAAGAGACAGGACAGACTTCAATTTCTCAATTAGACTTGATGAACTGTCTCAAATAATTAACGGTTAGGTTAGGTTAGGTTAGGTTAGGTAAGCTAACCTAACCTATTATTTATTTCTGTCACTACTGCCGTAATAATTGTTTTCATTAATCTTAAGATGTTGGCCACCCCACAAAATGCAATGCCAAAAGGCAGCGAGCAAGTATCACAGTTCCCTCTTTTTTAGGACTTCTTTCCTAGAAAATCTTTTAAATAACTGAAGTTATCGCCCTAGCTAGCGTTCAATTCATCCTGTCTACTTTAAGTAAGGCCTTTTAAATTTGACACCACAGACGCTAAGCTTTCAGAGGGGCTTGCGCACCCTCGGTAACGTCTCCTGATTTCGCTAACATACATTATTATTCGATTCGCGATCCCCGGCCCCATCCATGTGCAGCACCTTAATTTCTACCTCCGCACATATCCTGTTTCCCCATCACCAGAATCCTGCTCTGCTTCTGTTCCACAGTGGCTCCTCGACTGTTTTCCTTTTCTTCATTTTTTTTTCAAGCACTCTAATTAGTACTAGCTGGCCTGTTACTCCCTCGCTTTTTCCTTCTCATCACCATTTCTGTACGCATGCTTGAACATCCGACAAAGAGAGAGCTCGTCGCCTGTTTCTGCACTTACTATGGGAATTATGAAGCCGAATTTCCTATGTTCTGCTGACATAATCCGCCGCCACCACATACCAGTGGTAGCCCCTTTGTGACCATCACTGACGTGTCCACCACTGACGTGTCCACCATGAAGCCATTACTCTTCACGGCACTTGAATCAAAGCATCCATCAATCATTGTTCGGAGAAATGGAGGCATTAAACTTCTGTTCTTCGGCTATAGCTTCGTTTTTGCTATATTCCCCACCTTCTGCTTGTTCTTTAGTTCGTTTTCTAGCTCGTCAGCCTGCCAAGCTAGCCTATCTTTCGTCTACTCTAGATTAGCAACTTTAGCACGCACAAATGCTACTGACATGATCAACCTCAACTACTGACTCACACCGTGTTTCATTCAATGGGCAGAGATACTGCATCATACTCCACACTCCGCACGATAGGGCCCTTCTGTCCACCCATTCTGTTTAACCGACACGCCACCGTAAAAGATTCCGAAACTTGTAGACAGGCGAGGTTCCTCACACGACTGTGAGGGAGGCCAGTGAGGTGAAGGTGATGGAGGAGAAGGTGGCAACGTGCCGCCACGTGAGGAATACTTGTTTAATTTTCCTCATATGCGCAGAATATGATCGGTTTGAAGATGTAATATGTTTCAATTCTATAGAGTTTTGAAGGGCACTGGCAAAAAGCCTTTCGAAATCTGATGTACATCCTGGCATTTTTTAAAGAATATCGTGTGAGCGTTGAGCGCGGTATATATAGCTTTTACTATTCTTCTAATGTAAGGAGATCTGCGACGATGCGGTAGCGCTCAAAACACCCTGAACAGGAAGCGCCCTCTGACACACTCTTTCCTTGAACAGACACTGAAGTAATCAATGTAAACAGCGCCCTACAACGGAGCACATCGCAGAAATGATGAAGCGCATGCGCATACGCTATGCGCTACCACGTTCAAGCATCCTCGGCCGTGGTGTTCTGCTTGACCCATTTGAATCCGGTACTTTCCACTGCTTTATCGGTCATTGACTTTTCCTTTATTTTTCATTAATACCATTCACAAGCACGTGCAAAACGCCAACGTAGAGGTCGACGAGACACACCCGCTTGTGCCCGGTTCAACTGATGCGTCACAAAGGGAAGAAAAATGTGGAATTGGTATTTTTTCTCCTGCCCTAGACTGGTCCTTTTCGCTTCGCCTTCCAGATTTTGTGCCCATATTTGAAGCAGAATTTTTTTGCGATAATTCTAGCTCTCCGTAAAATAACTGCTTCAATAGAGTCCACAATAATTTTAACGGATTCACTATCAGTATGTGCCTCCCTCACTGCAGATGAGAACTCACATGCTCAGAGTGCTTTCAAAGCGTTAGTTCTCTCGCATCTCAATCTGATCAAATCGGTCTGGGTTCCAGGACATAAAGGCATTTATATGAATGAAATGGTAGCTAGATGCGCTGGCCAAGTCATCTTTATATGGGCCTGTTATTGAGGTATTGCCGGCATTCAAATTCTTGATAGGCGCTAGATTAAGAAGGAAACTGCTGTCAGAGGAATTCTCTACACCTTCACTAACAGCCACACCAAACTTCAAGCAGTTGTTATACCATTGGAATAGTAAAATATGTCAAACGCGAGGAACGGAAATCGCAATCACTAGTCTGCGCTGTCAAATTCCACAGCTGAATTTATATTTACACAGAGCTGGTCTGGCAGCCTCCCCTCAATTTCCTGTTTGTGGAGTGAATGAGTCAACCGACAATTACCTCATTTATTGTAATAGATTCTCTACCTTACGTAAAAGCATTTTAGGTGCCGTTTGTCACCTTCTCGAAATGGATTTAAATGCTCAAAATGTGCTTTCTTTCAGGGCTTTGTCTCTAGGCCACAGCGACGGGAATATTGTTGACTTATTGCATAAATTTGTCACAGGTTCAAAGAGGTTTAAGTGTTGAAATCATTCTTCGGTAGATTTTGAAATTTTCAAATTCATATTAAATCAAATACGACGCTTTAGTGCATTACACTGCAGACTATTTACAATTCAACCATAAAATTCGTCCTGTTGCATCTTTCTTTTATTTCTCATAAATAGATTAATTTTAACTTGTTATTAAGGAAGAAATTTATGAAAACTATCCGGTTCTTTGCCAATCCCCCAGCATGGGTATGCGCCACATCGTCTAGGATCTTGACTTGACTTTTTAAGACACATTTCGGGGCTAGATAAGGTTTTTGAGTAGATGAGAAATTAAATGCATTGCCCCCGCCGGAATTCTAAGGATGCGCTGTGATGACAGTATAACATTTTGAATAATATCTTTGTCATGGGAATCAGCGTTAGCCTTTACGCTGGATCTTAGATATGCCCCTTCGAGTGCCTAAAGAAGCTAAAGAGAGAGGCCTGTACGTCGCTGAAGGGGGCGACACAGAGGGACATTGCAGAAACGTTTGGTATAACGCAAGCCACGAGGGGTGCATTGGCAAAGAAGCAAGAAACTGTGTCCGCAAAACAAGCGAAGAAGAGGACGCCGCCTTGGTTGCTGTTGCAAGTGTGAATCCTATATTATGACAGCAGGCCAGGTCCGAGATGCGTAAGCACAAGACTGGTGCGACAACGGCTTCTTCAGCAGCTCTGAAGAATCGAAGTGTTGCTAAGCAGTCACTCCTTTCCAGTGAGGCGAAGGGGAAACGCTTGCGTTCTCTCAAGCCCACCATAACTTGTCAGCCGATGACTGAAAAAAAAAACGCCAGGCCTACGCAGAAGGCGCAGCACAGTCACAGCGAAAGCTAGAAGAGCGGCCTTTCTGAACCTTTTCGAAAGACTCATAGGGTAGTAGTAGGTATCGCTGCAAGCACACTTCCTTGATACCCACTAAGGCATTAATAATAATTTTTTGGGGTGATACGCCGGCATTCGCTATGCTATTTTTCGTCATTCTTCTGAGAAGCGTGGTATTCGCTAAACACTTGCAAAGAATTCTGTGCCAATTGTTCATGCTGTGACTGACGACGATGAGGAATTATGGCTGAAGTGGGTATGCACCACAGTTTATAGGGGAACAAGATTTTGTGATGGGTTGGAGCATTGGACGACCCACTCGTTACGCAATTCACGTTGGGCGACGGCTGGTTGTTGTTTCGCTGTTTTAAAACGCTTTATAAGTCGTATTAACGCGATTGCTTTCCCGACATCAAGCATACACCTACGGCAAGTTTGCCAACAAATCCCAAGCGCTGGTGTTGTTCAGATTGTAGAATCATGTACTGGCACCCAGCGGACCCGTGTTTGAGCCCTATTTTGTCATTGGTGCTAGGTTTTTTGTTTTGTTTTGTTTTTTTTATAATTTCGCGCGATGTGGTTGCAGACACTTGCGGCGGTGGCGGACAACTGCAAGTGACCCGAGTTGTGATGTCATAGCAGCTTTCGCTGTAAAATGTTGTTTTCGCGGGCAATTCTACGCTTTGCAGTCAATGTAGCAAAAAATAGAAGGTTTATCGACCGAACCTTATGTACAATAAGAACTTTAATGTATGCGCATTACATTAAAGTCCTTATTGTACACAGTTTTCTTATATATATTTTCTTTATCACTCTCACTGTATGCTTAGAGAGATAAGTGGAGGCTTGATTTATAGGCATTAAAAAACGGGTTTTATGCGCCAAAAATAGGGGGCAAGACTTTGCTTTCAGCCCTCAAAATCGTAAATATAGGCACAATAAACTTTGACTAAATTGAAATTAAAAAAAAATAAATGCGTATGGGATCTGTGCAACTGAAAAGCAAACAGAAATGTTTTACATAACTTCAAAATCTTGGTGCCAAAATAATACGGAGACAAAAGGAAGAGACTTAGACAACATGAGTGCAATGCGCTCATGTTGTCTACGCCTCTTTCTTTTGTATCCGCATTTTTTGGCTCTAAGATTTCGAAGTTATGCATCTTTACCACCTCGCCACACTTGATCATCAGTAAAATTTCAGACTGACCTTCATCTCACGGGCGCGCGCCCCAACAAGATGGGGGTGACGTATACTCCTGTCTCCAAGTATCACGGAACGCTGCGTGAGTTATTCACGGCGACGTGTTTCATTTGTGCAATATATTGCCTGAACAGTATTATGAAGGTTGACAGAAAGTAGTGAACATACAAACAGAATCTGTGGGCACTATTTTTTAAAACTTCGTATTGAGCGAGATGCGAGTAAGCTGCCTCAATTTCTTTGCGTTGGTGTTCTCGTCGTTCTCGCATCATGCCGGTGCCAGCATTTGCAAAGTTTGGCGTGTTTTTGGTACATCGTCCCTTTGAGCTGTTTAAGCGGTGCGACGCTGTGTGTCGTGGTAAGGATACGTGATCCATGCCAACCTCTCCAAACCACCGCGCATAGAGGGATCCATCCCACAGAAACAGGCAGTGCTATACAAAGAACGACACACTACCGCTTGCGTACACTGTCTGGTATGGGCATGTCATGCGAAGGTAACCTTGCGTGCGCGTGACATGTTTATGCACCTGCGTCGTGTGATATTCCGGCTCCGAGTTGCCCTGATACCGAAGAGGGCGGAGAAGGAATTTGGCTTGCGAAATCTACACCGGGCGAGGGGCAAAGGTCTCAAACTCACCTCTTCACATCATGCTTTCGAGGCTTGTAATGAACTAATGAACAATTTGAGTGGTACAAAGCGTTTCATTTGGACACGCAACCACTTCCATATAGTGTAGCGTCGTTTAAGAAGTAAATGACAAACAAGACCAAAAACGAGTTGACATCTTTTTTTTATCTACACTCTACTTATTTCTGATGACACTTCGTGGTTTTGCATTCGCCATTCATTGTCCGGCGGCTGCACAGAAGCATCTACTGCTCCCTACGCATGCAAACAGACATCAAAGGCGTCCCGCGAGCAGACGACGCGACGCGGATAAATACTTGTGTAGAGTGTAATCGGCCTTCCTATTGGCTAAGAGACCTTCTAGCCTTGACAGCGCTGAAAGGAACTTATGAGGTGGAGTATAGGTTGCACCCCGTAGAGTTCCGAAAGCTCAATGTTGCCCGGTAATCAACTCGCGAATACAAAATTTGAGGTTAAATATAGCGTTCATATAAGCACCGATTTCAAAAATAGGCATTTATTGGTACAAAATGCCAGGCACAAACGTAAAAAATAGGCATTTATGGGCACTATAAAAACACTATAAAAGATATTCTTAACCTCTAAGTCATGCTGATATATCAAAGTGGTGCGATAGGAACGAAAGAAACAAAAAATACATTTGCCTGTAATCCGGTCGGTAGTGTTAAGTCTTAAAATAAATGCATATACACAAGCATCTAGATATACATACTTTGTTCAAATAATCGCTCTGATATTTTCTATTTATTACCTATCCTACGTTGAGTAAATGAGGGCCAGAGGGCACATGAGCCTGAATGTTTCGGGCATGCTAATTAAGGATGGTTGAGGAGGATTGAACGAAGAATATGCAGAGTACCATATACAAAAGTAATTGATCAAGTTTTCCTTCTATCTGTGTTATATGGTCCTTTTCCAGCCGGCTACTGGCTTCAGCCCAACTTTCACTCGCCAAAACAACGGCGAAAACAAGAGCAGACGCAACAGCTCCGCGCTCCATGACGAAAAACCTCAGCTGACGCTACTATTGCGTTGTGAATTGCCACGGACGTAGAGTTTTTCAGTTTTATCGATTACCGTAGCTGCCGCGAAGCAGAAGGGCGAGAACGCTGCATACGGGCCGTTGCGGACGCGTTGGGTAAGCGAATTACTCGCGTTCCCCACCGCCGGTCACAAGAGAAAGTGTGATACTGTAGCTCTCCTGTTACTGTTTTGAGTAGCCTTGACGACGAACCGGGGTAACTTTGAATATGAAGATCAACAGAGCCTCTGATTGCCGTGCGCGCCGTGCAACAGTATATACGTGCGCGATAAACATATACACACCACGACCACCGATAATCTGAAGGTGTCGCCTCCACACAGCACCGCGCACGTAGGCTTTGAAGGCTTTAAATTCCAGCGTCAACTAGCAAATACGAACACGTGCGTCATACAGGTAAATCTGAAAAATGATGTTGGTCGCGACCACAATCAGGTTTTTCTTGCAGTTGGTCTCCGCGATTGCCGGAGCTATCTCGGAGATCGAGTTTGGTTTCGCCTTTGGTTAAACATCGAGAAAGTGGACACCCATATATCGCCATTCACAGTACGTATACAAACCGAAGAAGACCGTCGACAGAACATTTTAGGATGCGCAATAAAACATTTCAACGCACAGGAAGCAAGAGATAAACGTAGAATGCAACTGCATAGGCTATAAATCACCGGGGCGATTCGTGCCGGATAAAGCGAGCTGTATACATTGATCCTGTATCCACTTGATCGCTTTAGCATCATATGTATGTTTCCATTTAACGCATTTAGGCGTTACAGAACGCACATCGGAGTGCTTGCCTCGAACTCATTCACTTTAATTGCGAGTCACAGCGCCCCGAAATAACTGAAGGAGCTTTTACAGTGTATACCCGCAGTTGGCTTTGATGCACTTCCTACTTATTTAAAGCGACGTTGGATTTACGGAAGGACCTTGCCAGGTCCTTGATTTTCCGGAAACGGTGCCTCAACACCCATCAAAGAGAAAGGCTTATATTCACGTTCACTTGCGGACGGCTCACTTTGCACTATATACCAAGTTACAGCCAGCGTGGCAGCATTTTTCGCAGCGCTACCTGCACAGAGTCTCACGTCTATCTATCTAATAAGCAGCTCCACTGGGCAAAATCCGACGAACTGTCGTATGCTGCTGAAGAACAATAGGAAGCCCTGAAAGCTGGCCTTCACATTGTTCCAGCACTCCACGGTATAGCTACTAAACGTATACCATATACAGTAACACTACCCTGTACGGCTACCTGCCGCTTCGCCTTTCGCAGGTTGCCGCATTTTCCGGAGGTTTTTCATCATATTGAGTGGTCATACGGAGCACAGAGGGAAGCGTGCTCTGCATGTTTGTTGATAGACAGCAAGATAAGTTGTTATTTGCCACGAAAAAAGTGCGCCTTCATCATCAGTTCTTCGCGGCGTCAGTCACAAGAATACAATACAAAAGTGAACTGTTATCATTTCATGATCAACTGGGGCGCGCTGATATATGAGTACTTTTTTCAGGAAAATGAGCATAATTAAATATATTGCACTAAATAAAAAGAAAACGATAAAGAAAGTCAATGAGCGCATATAAGCCGGGGCATCTGTCGACATGACATCTCGAGGCTCTTCATGAGTTCATACGAGTGTCTGAAATGCGTTCACAATAAATAAATAAATAAATAAATAAATAAATAAATAAATAAGTTCAAGACAACGCAACAGACAGTGAATCTGCCTAAGACAGTTGAGGACACTTGCACTTGGGGGCGCGTAGGATGCACGCGCATAATATTGGTGATTTCTTCGGTGTCCTGTGTTGTATACGCCACTGTTTAGTTGAAGATTATTGAAAAAAAATATCTGTAGAAGGAAACAGCGTATCAGACGGCACTCACCGTTCAAGATGTTTGGTGTGCTTGCGCATCATCGGCAGACCTCGTTACTTTACGAGAACAATAAAAACTCACAGTAAAAGCGGTAAAAGCGTTATCCCGTCAAATCGTTCACTCCAGCAGCTCGGCGGTGTTGCCGTTTTGCGAGGCTGATGCACTGGCATCCTGGCCGCTCGATGGCAGTGTCTATCCCCGTTTCTGTGAAGCACAGTAGAGGTACCTCCACATTGCAATGCTATACGAAGTGAGGCTGGCAGTCCACTCATTTAGATCCCGTCTCACGTAACTCTACAAAACGCTGGTGTAAGAGAGCTCGGCCACTACAGGTACACATTCGGCACCGTTTGTGTGTGTGTGCGTGTTGAAAGCGGCGCAGCCCGTAGAAGCTTCCGCCCGCCGTGCGGGAACAAGCTGCACGTTCCCCATAGGCGCCCCCCTCCACCTTGAGATAAGCGAGCGCAGACGATCCCGGCCGGAAAGACGATGTTCACTCCGCAGAAAGAGGAGGCTAGTGAATCCTTCCCTATATATATATATATATATATATATATATATATATATATATATATATATATATATATATATATATATATATATATATATATATATATATATATATATATATATATATATATATATATATATATATATTGCTGTAGGATGTGCCGGGTATGTAGAAGAGGAAGACGACGTTGTCTGGTGCGGCCTGAGGACTCCCTCTTTACCGCGACTACCGAACTTCATCCTCACCCTGTAAATAGAGCCACATATCCTTTAATTCAACCGTAACAGTTTTGTGGTGGAGGCGCTGGGTAATCAACCAAGCAACACGACGCTTCAAGCGCCTGATATACGACGAAGCCGCCGCCTTGCTGGACTGCCCCCGTTACCACTGGCAGCTGAGATGTCTCACGGCAAAGAAGGAAACCGGATCCCCGAAGCTGCAGACCTTCTACCAGTCCCAGCAGCACCGCTAGTGTCAGGTTCGCGTGCGGCTGGTCCCTGGTTGCGTCAGGATCTGATAGTGCCTCGCACATTCGGTGGCAAATCTGGCGAGGACGTGAACGCCTGGCTCACACACTACAATCGGGTGAGCAAATACTACCAGTGGGACGCGGCGACCCAGCTGACCAATGTAGTATTTTTATTAACGGACACAGCACTCATGTGGTACGAGAACCACGAAGATGCCCTCACGTCATGGAATCGCTTCGTTTCCGAAATAAGAGCGTGCTTCGGAGACTCCGTAGCTAAGAGAAAGCAGGCCGAACAAACGTTACTGCAGAAAGCTTAGATCCCAGGAGAGACGTGCACGACCTATGTCGAGGCAATCTTGAAGCTCTGCAAGATTGTCAGCCCTTCTATGTCACAGGAAGACAAAGTTGGCCACCTGTTGAAGGGCATTGCCGAGGACGTGTATCAGTTCTTCATCAGCAAAGACAGCCTTGCTACGGTAATCGACATCATAAGCCACTGTCGCAGATTCGAGACCCTGAAGATGTGACGTATCACCCCAAGTTCGGTCGCCTACCGAATGTAACCACCGTGGCAAGTGTTGACGAATACATGCCGCTTGATCTCGCATCGACAATACGCCAGATCATTCGAGAAGAGCTCACTCGACACGCTCGCCCGACGCCGTACGAAGCTACAACCGCACCGCCTCCCTCTCGCCCTCCCGTGTCCATTGCCGCAGCAGGCATCGATGACTGCAACTACAGGCCACCCTCACTACCGAGGTCACAGCGCAATAACTTTCGCTGTCGAGATACGAAGACCGCTTCAGTTATCCTCATCAGCCAGTCAACACCTATTAAGACCCGAAGGAAGATGTACCTGTACCACCACCACCTCAGCGCAATGCCTTCCAGAAGTACAATGCATACCACCAAGCCCCTGTGTGCTACCGTTGCGGTATCGCCGGGCATATAGCTCGGCTCTGTCATCGACAGAGAGAGCCGACATCCCGGTATTATTCCCCATCAGAGTTTCCGCCAGCGGGCACTGGTCACAACAATGGTCATTGGCACGCCTATTCCAGGAGTACCTCACGGCGGGGAAATCACCGTGGCAGTTCTCCTGCTTCTGACCGTAGTTTGACACCTCCATCTGGCCGACTGCATCGTTCCCCTTCGCCGGGACGCCGCCTGTCATCCCCGCCGCCACCGGGAAACTAGCCAGCGCGACCGATGGAGGTGAGGTCGCACAACAGGATTTGCCTCAGATGCCTCCGCCAGTTATAATGTCCAAGAACAAGATACGTGTAAAAATAGATGGTTTTTGTACAAGTGTTTTGGTGGACACTGGTGCTACGATATCAGTTATGAGTCTTTTTTTTCAAAAGTCGCATTGGCCGCAAAGTTCTGTTTTTTTTTGGCGAATCAACAAGGTTTCGTGGTGTTGGTGGGGAAGTACTTCATCCTGTCGGAGTTTGTGCCATCAATGTCTTATTGGCAGGAAAGGTGTTCCCAACAGAGTTTCTTGTGCTGCAACGTTGTACTCACGATGTGATTCTCGGTCTTGACTTTCTCCAAGGATGTAGCGCTTTCGTCGACTGTAGAAGCAGTGAACTTTCCGTGAGCGGTGACATTGTTTTTGCCCTCGTCGATGAGGCGCCGCGGGCCGCGAAGGACGCTCTGGTTGTTTCCGATGAGCTGACAGTGCCGCCATGGTCAATGAGGTCAGTTGCGGTGTTCGCCCCAGAATCTGCCACATCTTTTGACGCCATCGTTGAACCTGCCATCGTTCAACGTGCTAAGAAAGGCATACTCGTCCCTCGTTGTTTGATATCTGTTGATGAAGGAGCAACCTTTCTGTGGGCACTGAACTGTTCGCCAATGCCGGTTGTGCTCCCTCGAGGAATGAAGCTTGGCGTCTTCGATGATTCCACTAAAGGTTTTGTAGCGGCCGTTAACAACGATGAAAGCGAGAAAGGTACAGTTGCTCTTACGAGTTGCAGATCCTAGGCATGATTAGCTCCACTTTGCGGCCACACGAGCAGCAGACGTTACGCCATCTGTTGAGGCGACATACTTCTGTGTTTGACTTTTGCCAAGAGGAGAAGCCACTACCTTTACCATGTTCTCGCGCTCACCATAGGATTGACACCAGCAGTGCCCATCCGATCCGACAAAAGCCTTACCGCGTGTCGTCATCAGAACGAAAAGTTATTGCCGACCAGGTTCAGGAAATGCTGAAGAAGGGTGTCACTGAAGAGTCGTGTAGCCCGTGGGCCGCACCGGTCATCTTGGTTAAGAATAAAGATGGTGTCTGGCGTTTCTGCGTTGATTACAGAAGACTCAACGCCGTGACCAAAAAAGATGTATATCCACTGCCTAGGATTGACGATGTTATTGACCGCTTACACTCCGCTTCGTACTTTTCTTCAATAGACCTACAAGCAGGATATTGGCAGATACCTATGCACCCTTCAGGCAAGGAGACGACCGCATTCGTGACGCCTGATGGACTGTACCAATTCAATGTGATGCCGTTTGGGCTTTGCAATGCCCCCGCCACTTTTGAAAGGTTTATGGACTCTGTCCTTCGTGGTCTTAAATGGGTGGTGTGCTTATGCTACCTGGATGACGTCGTCATTTTTGGGCGTACCTTCTAAGAGCACAACGTCCATTTAAGCCTTGTTTTATACTGTGTCGGATAGGCTGGCTTGATTTTGAACTCTAAGAAGTGCCGGTTTGGTGAACGACAAGCTTTAGTCCTCGGTCACCTAGTTTACAAACATGGTGTCAGGCCGGATACCCGCAAAATCGAAGCAGTCGGCACATTCAAACCACCCCAGACACTGAAGGAACTTCGCAGCTTCTTGGGCCTATGTTCCTACTTTCGCCGCTTTGTGCCTCGATTCGCGGACGTAGTACACCCACTGACGAGCTTGTTGCGAAAAGGCAGCCCATTTTAATGGACACCTGATTGTGATGCCGCATTTTCTGAACTGAAACTTCTACTGACATCTGAGCCTATTCTTCGTCATTTAGATCCTTCTGCTCCTACAGAAGTGCACAGTGACGCAAGTGGAATGGGCATCGGAGGTGTGCTTGTTCAGCGCCATGATAATGCAGAGCATGTTGTTTTTTATACGAGTCGATCTCTAAGCAAGGCTGAAATGAATTATACGGTGACAGAGCAAGAATGTTTAGCGGCTGTATTCGCCATTCAGAAGTTTTGATGTTACCTCTACGGTCGTCCATTCACGATTGTGACAGACCATCATTCATTATGTTGGCTTGTTACCCTCGGAGACCCTTCTGGCCGCCTTGCTCGATGGGCTTTACGCCTTCAAGAATTTGACTTCAGCATTTCGTACAGAAGTGGACGACGTCATTCGGACGCTGATTGCCTTTCTCGCCTGCCTATGACCACGACGGAGGACAGTGCAGATATCCTCAACGTCTGTTTTGCTGCAGTCTCTCACACGTTTCCTGACGCCAATATCTTCAAACGAGAACAACTGAATGATTTACCTTTAGACCCTTTGTTCGTTGACGCTCGGAATCTGAAAGGCAGTGGTCGCTTTCGCATTCGTGATGGACTGTTGTGCAAGAAGAAATACTCAGCAACCGGCGCACGTTATTTACAGGTTGTACCTCAAAGTCTTCGATGCGACGTTCTCCGTACTATGCACGATGATCCAACGTCAGGACACCTTGGGTTCATTCGCACCCTGCATCGAGTGCAGCAGCGTTTTTACTGGCTCAGAATGCGAGATTTTACGAAACAAATAACGTCTCGAGCTCCGAGAAGTGCCAGTGCCACAAACGACCTACCAGTGCAACGCATGGCCTTCTTCATCCCATAGAACCGCCTACTACGCCTTTCAAGCAAGTGGGCATTGACCTATTGGGCCCGTTTCCGCGATCTTCGAACAACAACCGCTAGATAAAAGTGTGCGTCGACCACTTTACCAGATATGCCGAAACCGCTGCGATACCATCTTCTACAGCTGATGGCGTCGCTGCATTTTTGTTACGCTCCGTTGTTCTTAGCCATGGTCCACCTCAAGTAATCATCAGTGACCGTGGTCACCAATCCATCGCGGACGCTGTGGAAGAACTGCTTCGCCTCTGCACTTCACAGTTCAAACATTCGACACCATACCATCCCAAGACGAATGGTCTTGTAGAACGCACCAATCGAACTCTTACTAACATGCTCGCTATGTACGTCGCATCCAATCACAAAAACTGGGATGAGATCTTACCATTTATTACTTACGCATACAATACAGCGAAGCACGAGACCATGGGCTTCACGCCCTTCTACCTGCTCTACTCTCGATCACCACGCAGCTTCCTTGATACAATCCTCCCATTTAAGCTCCATACCGATGAGTCCGTGGCCGAAACATTGTGCCGGGCTGAAGAAGCCCACCCAATTGCTCGCTTGCGCACACTGACATCACAAGATCGCTCCAAGCAACGGTATGATCAACGCCATGATGCCATTTCATTCCGCAAAGGTGAATTCGTGTGGTTGTGGATCCCCCAACGAAAACCTGGTTTATGCCAGAAGGTTTTACCGCAGTACACAGGCCCCTACATCATTGTAGATTGCTTGACTGATTTGACGTACGTTGTGGCACGCTTGACGACACCTTCTCGTCGGTCAAATCGAACGCAGTTAATGCACGTGGCTCGCCTCAAGAAATTTCATCCCTCCAGTGACTTAAACTCGCCCAGCGGGCTTCGTCTGTGAACCGGGGATTGCTACGGTATGAGCCGGGCTGTAGTATGTGCCGGGTAGGTAGAGAGGAAGACGACGTTGTCTGGTGCGGCCTGAGGACTCCATATTTAGCGCGACTGCCGAACTTCATCCTGACCCTGTAAAGAAATCCACATATCCTTTAATTCAACCGTAACATATATATATATATATATATATATATATATCGGTATATATATATATATATATATATATATATATATATATATATTCGTCTGGGGATGGTATGGGTGTCGAATGTCTGAACTGTGAAGTGCAGAGGCGAAGCAATTATATATATATATATATATATATATATATATATATATATATATATATATATATACTATATATATATATATATATATATATATATATATATATATATTATATATATATTAGGAACCCCACTCCCAGTTCTCTTCTGTCTGCCAAGCCCCTGTAGCAAGGACGTGCCCATTCTGTAGCACCGTATAGGCCTCATCTGTCCTCCTAACCTCACTGAGGCCTATTATATCCCATTTAACACCCGCTAGCTCCTCGAATAGTACAGCTAGACTTCCTTCACTAGATAAGGTTCTAGCGTTAAACGCTAGAACCTTATCTACGCTAGCCCCTGTAGCAATGGGCACGTCCTTTGCTACAGGGGCTTGGCAGACAGAAGAGAACTGGTAGTGGGGTTCCTAATTCACAGAAACATAGCTGGCAACATAGAGGAATACTATAGCATTAATGAAAGGGTGGTAGGTATCGTAATTAAACTGAATAAAAGATACAAAATGAAGGTAGTACAGGCTTACGTGCCTACATCCAGCCATGAAGACGCTTCAGTTGAAAGCTTCTATGAAGACGTGGAATCGGCAATGAGTAAGGTAAAAACACAGTATACTATAGTGATGGGCGACTTTAATGCAAAGGTAGGGAAGAAGCAGGCTGGAGACCAGGCAGTAGGAGATTATGGCATCGGCACTAGAAACGCCAGAGGAGAGCTACTAGTAGAATTCGCAGAACGCAATAATTTACGGATTTTGAATACCTTCTACCGAAAACGAGAAAACCGCAAGTGGACATGGAGGAGCCCTAATGGCGAAAATAAGAACGAAATAGACTTTATAATGAGTGCACACCCTGGAATCGTGCAGGATGTGGAAGTGGTTGGCAAGGTACGATTCAGTGACCATAGAATGGTACGGTCTCGAATTCGCCTAGACTTGAAGAAGGAACGACAGAAACTGATACACAAGAAGCCAGTCAATCAGCTAGCACTGAGAGGGAAAGTACAGGAATTCAGAGTGTCGCTGCAGAACAGGTACTCGGCTCTTAGTGAGGAAACCAACCTTAGCGTAGATACAATGAATGATAATCTGACGAGTATCATTACGGAGTGTGCAGTGGAAGTTGGAGGCAAGGTAGTTAGACAGGACACTGGCAAGCTTTCGCAGGAAACGAAGAACCTAATTAATAAGCGTCAAATCATGAAAGTGTCAAGTACGACAGACAAAATAGAACTGGCAGAGCTTTCGAAGTTGATTAATAGACGTAAGGTATGCGATGTAAGAAGGTATAACATGGAGAGAATTGAACACGCTCTAAAAAATGGAGGAAGTGTCAAAGCATTGAAGAGGAAACTTGGGATAGGCAAAAGTCGGATGTATGCACTAAGGGACAAAGAAGGCAAAATAACTACCAATATGGATAGGATAGTTAAAATAGCGGAGGAGTTTTACAGAGATCTGTACAGTAGCCGAGACAACCACGACCTTAATACTATAAGAACTAGCAGTAACCCAGACGACACCCCACCGGTAATGATAGAAGTCAGAAAAGCTTTGGAGAGCATGCACAGAGGCAAAGCTGCTGGTGAGGATCGGGTAACATCAGATCTGCTGAAAGATGGAGGACAGATTGTGTTAGAAAAACTAGCCACTCTATTTACGAGGTGTCTCCTGACGGGAAAAGTACCAGAGTCTTGGAAGAACGCTAACATCATCTTAATACATAAGAAAGGAGATGACAAGGACTTGAAGAATTACAGGCCGATCAGCTTGCTCTCTGTAGTATACAAGCTATTTACAAAGGTAATTGCTAACAGAGTAAAGAAAACATTAGAATTCAATCAACCAAAGGAACAAGCAGGATTTCGAACAGGCTACTCAACAATTGACCACATTCATACTATAAATCAGGTAATAGAGAAATGCTCAGAGTATAACCAACCACTATACATAGCCTTCATAGATTACGAGAAGGCGTTTGATTCAGTAGAAATATCATCCGTCATGCAACACTGCGGAATCAGGGCGTAGATGAAGTATATATAAACATTCTGGAAGAAATCTACAGGGGATCAACTGCTACCATAGTGCTTCATAAAGAAAGCAACAGAATACCAATCAAGAAGGGTGTAAGGCAGGGGGACACAATTTCCCCAATGCTATTTACCGCGTGCTTACAGGAGGTTTTCAGAAGCCTAGAATGGGAACAGTTAGGGATAAGAGTCAATGGAGAATACCTTAGTAACCTGCGCTTCGCCGATGACATTGCATTGCTGAGTAACTCGGGGGACGAATTGCAACTCATGATTACGGAGTTAGACAAGGAGAGCAGAAAGGTGGGTCTTAAAATTAATCTGCAGAAAACGAAAGTAATGTACAACAACCTCGGCAAGGAGCAGCGCTTCGAGATAGGTAATAGTGCACTTGAAGTTGTAAAAGACTATGTCTACTTAGGGCAGGTAATAACCGCAGAGCCGAGCCACGAGATTGAAGTAGCTAGAAGAATAAGAATGGGGTGGAGCATATTCGGCAAGCACTCTCAAATTATGACAGGTAGATTGCCACTATCCCTCAAGAGGAAGGTATATAACAGCTGCATCTTGCCGGTGCTTACCTACGGAGCAGAAACCTGGAGGCTTACAAATAAGGTTCAGCTTAAATTGAGGACGACGGAGCGAGCGATGAAAAGGAAAATGATAGGTGTAACCTTAAGAGACATGAAAGAGAGCAGAGTAGGTCTGGGAACAAACCGTGGTTAAGGGTATCATAGTTTAAATTAAGAAGAAGAAATGGACATGAGCCGGGCACATAATACATAGGCATAATAAGCACTGGTCATCAAAGGAACCCTGAAACACTTTTTCAAGTAACCATGAAATGAATTCACGGGAAGAGCTTATTGTCTCACGAATTCAACGCCACAAAAATTTTAAGAATCCGTTCAGTGCGTGTGGAGTTACAAAGGTTTGCCGCATGCTGCAATTGCATTTTCTCTTCTTTCGTCCCGACGAAAGCGCTGGAAGGCAGAGAGAGATTGCAGGGCCACAGAAAAACGTCACGCACGCTTCGCGACCTTGAGCACTTTTTACTTTTTTTTTCTTCGAATGCGCGGCTTTTTTAGTGTGATCGCGCGCGCACGGATGGATGGATGGATTGATATGACTGTACCTTTAAGATCGGGCGGCGGCTATCGCTACCTAGCCGTAATACTTAGTGAACAAAAACTAACTTAATCTTTTTCCCCCTGTGGTGTTCAGAATACCTGCTCTGTGTTTAAATTGAATAGAAATACCTAATTTGCTTACTGCAGTTTAGAATGAAATAAATTCCCCGCCAAGCCTGGTTTCCAAAAAGAAAAGAAAGGAGTAAAATACAACCCGGCTGTAGATCTCTCTCATTCCCATAATTTAGTCCAGTTGGACAGGTTTCCGCCTGGTTATGGTGGCCTTTAAATGGTGAATTTAAGGACTGGCATTTTGCAGTGAAGGATTTGATCTTCCCCCGTGCCTTGATTGTAGCCACCAATCAGATAGCCTCCTCCTAGTCTCCTAGTTTTTTCTACCCGCTTAAAGTCTATTGTGCCCGCCATGTCCCTAAACCCCAGTGCTTTGAAAAACTCTGCGCCAAGTTCTTTACACAACATTATCAAGTGTTCAGCAGTTTTCTCCTCCTCTGCACACGCACTGTATACCGTGTCTACCCCTTTGTATTCAGGGCCCGATACGTCTTGGTTCGCAATACTCCCGTCCTGGCCTCAAAGTAATGTTGCCTCAAACAGTAGATAACTACCCGAGAATTATCATAGATCCTTTACTTGGTAATTTCCTGCTTAAAAATTCGATAGATATCTAGTGCCGACTTCTTAATCATGCCTGTTCTCCAGATGTCGGACTCCTCTTCCTTCACCTTCTTCTTAACCGATAATTCATTTGGTTTTTCCCCCTCTTGTTTTCTAAATATTTACGCCTTCTGGTTCGCTTCCTCCGCTTCCATGTATAGTTACTGTATATGCTACCTGTAGCATATACAGTAACTTTACTGAATGAATGAATGAATGAATGAGTGAATGAATGAATGAATGAATGAATGAATGAATGAATGGATGGATGGATGGATGGATGGATGGATGGATGGATGGATGGATGGATGGATGGATGGATGGATGGATGGATGGATGGACGGATGGACGGATGGACGGATGGACGGATGGACGGACGGATGGACGGATGGACGGATGGACGGATGGATGGATGGATGGATGGATGGATGGATGGATGGATGGATGGATGGATGGATGGCTGGATATATCTGGCTGTGCCCTGTAGAACGGGCGGTGGCTCACGCCACCTAGCCATAAAGTTAAGTATTATCACTATGTGTTTATAGATTGAATTTCACTCGTGCCTTGATAGTCACCAAATAGTTAGCCTCCTACTGGTTATTCTACCCGTTGAAAGTATACTTTGCCTTCACTGTCTCTAAACCCCAATGCTTTGGAAAAATTCCGCGCCATTATCTTCGAATATAGGGTGGGGCCCTTTACAGAACTTTATCAAATGTTCAGCCGTTTTCTCCTCATCTCCACACGCACTACACATCGTGTCGGTGCCTTCGTTCGTATTTTGCTCGGTAGGTCCGCAATACTCCTGTTCTGGCCTCGAACAGTAGAGAATGCCCCCGAGAATCATTGTACATCTTTTCTTTTGCAATTTCCTGCTTGAAAGCTCGGTACGTCTCCAGTGATGATTTCATAAGCATTCCAATTTCCCACATGTCTCTCTCAGTTTCCTTCACCTTCTTCTTGACCGATGTTTCCTTTTGGTGTGATATTCTGCTGTTGTCTAAATACTTGCTTGACAATTTTCCACTTCACTTCCTCCATTTAGTATCAACATTATTCATGTACAATTAGCTGAAAACTTTCCTAGCCAAACGCTCCCCTCCCATTGTTCTCAATTGCTCCCCGAATTCTACCTTGCTGCTACCTTCCCTGCACTCAAACGATCTTCATCCCATATCACCTTGTACCCCTGATTTGGGGTACAAGGTGATACAAGGTCCCGTGTGCCGTCCAAAAGCAAGTCTATCTAAGCCACCTTGTTTAATTTCCAATCTTGCGTGAACCTCTGATTTCATGCACAAGACCACATTGCCGAACGTTAAACCCGGGACCATGACACCTTTCCAAATCCCTCTCACAACGTCATACCTAATGTAGCTCCACAGTGCCCTATTTTTCATTACAGCTGCATTCCTGTTACCCTTCGTCATTACGTACCTTTGGTACTCCCTTGGGTACTCCCTCAGGTGCTCCCTTAGGTACTCAGCCCCATTATTTATCCATACGCCAAACTATTTGTATTTATCCACTATTTTTAGCGTGACTTCCTGTATCTTGTGCTCACGGCCTTTTTTATCATTAAGAATTATGATTGCCGATTTTTCCCTGCTGAACTTTAAATTTAACCTATCTCCCTCAATACGAGTGATGTCTATCAATTCCTGCAGATTGACGCGGGGACAAGTAGCGGCCTCCCACGGCAATCTCTGTAACGAGCGAGCACGCCATGTTCAAAATCAGCCAATGGCTGATGGATGGGTCGTTGGCGCGTGATTTTTGGGCATACGACGTGATTTGTCGAGAGAAGAAAAGCAATTTTTAGCTGTCTTTTACAATTTATTGTGGCCCTGCCGTGGTGATCTAGTGGCTAAGGTACTCGGCTGCTGACCCGCAGGTCACGGGATCGAATCCCGGTTGTGGTGGCTGCATTTCCTGGAGGCGGAAATGTTGAAGGCCCATGTGCTCAGATTTGGGTGCACGTTAAAGAATCCCAGGTGGTCAAAATTTCCGGAGCCTTCCACTACGGCGTCTCTCATAATCATATGGTGGTTTCCGAACGTTAAACCCCAAATATCAATCGATAATTTATTGTGAATTCCACGCCGCGTGCTGTGCCTCGCATGTTGTCTGGAGCCTGTACTACCGATCAGCAGCGTTTTCTGGTCATACTCAAAAAGCGTTGCAGGGCCCCTTAAGGTTCACTGACTGAATTCTTTGAGAAGACAAGAGGGTGAGGGAGAGACAGAAAGTTAGGTGGGCCGATGAGATTAAAACGTTCGCAGGCAGGACGTGGCCGCGGAAAAGCACAGGACTGGCTTGATTGGCGAATCATGCAGTGAGTGGAGTCAGGCTGATGATGACGATGAGGATGACCTCAATTCATAAATATGTGAGATGAACCCGCCGAAACTCATCTTCTTTCCAGGAAAAGCTGTTATAAGATCACAAAGGTTGCGTGCGCTGTAGTTGTCCGTCACCGCCGCCAGTGTCCATAACCATTATCACGAGATTTAAGAAAAAAACTTAAATGATAACACCAATGGCACCGTGGTATTCCAACCCGGGTTCCCTGTGCAGCACTAAACTGCAGAGCCACGGCGGTGGTTGAACCTGCATCGCAAAGTTGCCTTAGACAGGCTTGATGTAGGGACATGAATCCCGTTAGTATGAGTAACAACGTTTTAGTACAGCAAAAGAACAACCAGGTTTCACACAATGAGAATTGCGTAACGAGTGGGTCGTCGAACGTTCCAACACATACAAAAACCTTTTCTTGTTCGCCTACTAGCTGTGGCGCATACCCACTTCAGGCGTAATTCTTCACCATCGTCAGCCACGGCATAATAAATTTGCAAAAAGTCCTTTTTTTAAGATTCCAGATTTTTTTATTGATACGAATACAAGAATGTTACATGTGTTAAGCATACTGAAGGAGGGTCGCAATATATATATATATATATATATATATATATATATATATATATATATATATATATATATATATATATATATATATATAAGGGAAAGAAGTGTATACCTAAGGGCTCGTTTTTCCGTGTTGTACGGAAAACGTGTTGTACGGAAAAACGAGCCCTTAGGTATACACTTCTTTCCCTTATTTCATTGAACGAGGGTCTCGTACTGGCAGACTTGGTGTGTTTAGGTTGTATAAGAGGGACAATTAATCGGCTGCCCGCTCATAATAAGTTCACGTTCTACGTGACGCCAAACATGCGCATAAGAGTGTTTTCACACTCGTTGTTTGGCTTATAGATGGCGCTGACTGTCGCTCCTACTTCTAAATTCACAGATAAACACAAAAAAGTGGATGGAGAGAGGGCCGCTGTGATAGCTCAGTGGTTAGAGCATCGAACGCGTAATTCGAAGGTCGTAGGTTCGATTCCTGCTCACAGTTGGTAATTTTTCATCCACTTTTCTTTCTTCTTATTTACATTCAATTGGTTTTAATAACTTCCCCTGTACATTCCTTGGCATTACTGTCTGTTATACCTCATTATATTGTGTTAAAACACGGAAAAACGAGCCCTTAGGTATACACTTCTTTCCCTTATTTCATTGAACGAGGGTCTCGTACTGGCAGACTTGGTGTGTTTAGGTTGTATAAGAGGGACAATTAATCGGCTGCCCGCTCATAATAAGTTCACGTTCTACGTGACGCCAAACATGCGCATAAGAGTGCACTCGTTGTTTGGCTTATAGATGGCGCTGACTGTCGCTCCTACTTCTAAATTCACAGATAAACACAAAAAGTGGATGGAGAGAGGGCCGCTGTGATAGCTCAGTGGTTAGAGCATCGAACGCGTAATTCGAAGGTCGTAGGTTCGATTCCTGCTCACAGTTGGTAATTTTTTCATCCACTTTTCTTTCTTCTTATTTACATTCAATTGGTTTTAATAACTTCCCCTGTACATTCCTTGGCATTACTGTCTGTTATACCTCATTATATTGTGTTAAAACACGGAAAAACGAGCCCTTAGGTATACACTTCTTTCCCTTATTTCATTGAACGAGGGTCTCGTACTGGCAGACTTGGTGTGTTTAGGTTGTATAAGAGGGACAATTAATCGGCTGCCCGCTCATAATAAGTTCACGTTCTACGTGACGCCAAACATGCGCATAAGAGTGTTTTCACACTCGTTGTTTGGCTTATAGATGGCGCTGACTGTCGCTCCTACTTCTAAATTCACAGATAAACACAAAAAAGTGGATGGAGAGAGGGCCGCTGTGATAGCTCAGTGGTTAGAGCATCGAACGCGTAATTCGAAGGTCGTAGGTTCGATTCTGCTCACAGTTGGTAATTTTTTCATCCACTTTTCTTTCTTCTTATTTACATTCAATTGGTTTTAATAACTTCCCCTGTACATTCCTTGGCATTACTGTCTGTTTATACCTCATTATATTGTGTTAAAACACGGAAAAACGAGCCCTTAGGTATACACTTCTTTCCCTATTTCATTGAACGAGGGGTCTCGTACTGGCAGACTTGGTGTGTTTAGGTTGTATAAGAGGGACAATTAATCGGCTGCCCGCTCATAATAAGTTCACGTTCTACGTGACGCCAAAACATGCGCATAAGAGTGTTTTCACACTCGTTGTTTGGCTTATAGATGGCCGCTGACTGTCGCTTCTACTTCTAAATTCACAGATAAACACAAAAAAGTGGATGAGAGAGGGCCCGCTGTGATAGCTCAGTGGTTAGAGCATCGAACGCGTAATTCGAAGGTCGTAGGTTCGATTCCTGCTCACAGTTGGTAATTTTTTCATCCACTTTTCTTTCTTCTTATTTACATTCAATTGGTTTTAATAACTTCCCCTGTACATTCCTTGGCATTACTGTCTGTTATACCTCATTATATTGTGTTAAAACACGGAAAAACGAGCCCCTTAGGTATACACTTCTTTCCCTTATTTCATTGAACGAGGGTCTCGTACTGGCAGACTTGGTGTGTTTAGGTTGTATAAGAGGGACAATTAATCGGTGCCCGCTCATAATAAGTTCACGTTCTACGTGACGCCAAACATGCGCATAAGAGTGCACTCGTTGTTTGGCTTATAGATGGCGCTGACTGTCGCTCCTACCTTCTAAATTCACAGATAAACACAAAAAAGTGGATGGAGAGAGGGCCGCTGTGATAGCTCAGTGGTTAGAGCATCGAACGCGTAATTCGAAGGTCGTAGGTTCGATTCCTGCTCACAGTTGGTAATTTTTTCATCCACTTTTCTTTCTTCTTATTTACATTCAATTGGTTTTAATAACTTCCCCTGTACATTCCTTGGCATTACTGTCTGTTATACCTCATTATATTGTGTTAAAACACGGAAAAACGAGCCCTTAGGTATACACTTCTTTCCCTTATTTCATTGAACGAGGGTCTCGTACTGGCAGACTTGGTGTGTTTAGGTTGTATAAGAGGGACAATTAATCGGCTGCCCGCTCATAATAAGTTCACGTTCTACGTGACGCCAAACATGCGCATAAGAGTGTTTTCACACTCGTTGTTTGGCTATAGATGGCGCTGACTGTCGCTCCTACTTCTAAATTCACAGATAAAACACAAAAAAGTGGATGGAGAGAGGGCCGCTGTGATAGCTCAGTGGTTAGAGCATCGAACGCGTAATTCGAAGGTCGTAGGTTCGATTCCTGCTCACAGTTTGGTAATTTTTTCATCCACTTTCTTTCTTCTTATTTACATTCAATTGGTTTTAATAACTTCCCCTGTACATTCCTGGCATTACTGTCTGTTATACCTCATTATATTGTGTTAAAACACGGAAAAACGAGCCCTTAGGTATACACTTCTTTCCCTTATTTCATTGAACGAGGGTCTCGTACTGGCAGACTTGTGTGTTTAGGTTGTATAAGAGGGACAATGAATCGGCTGCCCGCTCATAATAAGTTCACGTTCTACGTGACGCCAAACATGCGCATAAGAGTGTTTTCACACTCGTTGTTTGGCTTATAGATGGCGCTGACTGTCGCTCCCTCTACTTCTAAATTCACAGATAAACACAAAAAAGTGGATGGAGAGAGGGCCGCTGTGATAGCTCAGTGGTTAGAGCATCGAACGCGTAATTCGAAGGTCGTAGGTTCGATTCCTGCTCACAGTTGGTAATTTTTTCATCCACTTTTCTTTCTTCTTATTTACATTCAATTGGTTTTAATAACTTCCCCTACATTCCTTGGCATTACTGTCTGTTATACCTCATTATATTGTGTTAAACACGGAAAAACGAGCCCTTAGGTATACACTTCTTTCCCTTATTTCATTGAACGAGGGTCTCGTACTGGCAGACTTGGTGTGTTTAGGTTGTATAAGAGGGACAATTAATCGGCTGCCCGCTCATAATAAGTTCACGTTCTACGTGACGCCAAACATGCGCATAAGAGTGTTTTCACACTCGTTGTTTGGCTATAGATGGCGCTGACTGTCGCTCCTACTTCTTCTAAATTCACAGATAAACACAAAAAAAGTGGATGGGGAGAGAGGGCCGCTGTGATAGCTCAGTGGTTAGAGCATCGAACGCGTAATTCGAAGGTCGTAGGTTCGATTCCTGCTCACAGTTGGTAATTTTTTCATCCACTTTTCTTTCTTCTTATTTACATTCCATTGGTTTTAATAACTTCCCCTGTACATTCCTTGGCATTACTGTCTGTTATACCTCATTA